>DWPV01003255.1:0-15525 GCA_018251915.1 Urbanus proteus proteus | reverse complement strand
CGCCGATGGTGCATACCGTGTATGCCGCACTAACGGGTATGATTTCTTCCTGGAATTATCTTTAGCCGAGGCGAGAAGATTGCATTCCACGCAACATTGCAAGATAACGTCACATTTCCTTCCTTTGTGGTTCGACTTCGACGACACCACCGCTACACCTATTTCTGCGTTATAACAGCAGTGTTAAGCCAGTGCTTAAGTGCTCTAGTTTGAAGGGTGTGTAAGGGAGACATACTCATCAGAGGCGTTTCAACTTAGTCCCCAGGGGTAGCAACGCATCTATGGTCGTCGATGGTAAGATAACACAGTCTTGTGTTCTTATCTGGGGTTGATTACAGATATGCATTTGCGGCAGTGGCTACTTACCATCAGATGGACTGTATGCTCGTTTGCTACTTCGATCGTATAAAAAAGGAACATAAGCCACCGTCCAAATATTTTATTTATTAGGCACAAAGCCAGTGGCGGTGCTAAGGGCTATGTAATAGTTGACCTTTAAAGATTGGAGTGTTGAGTGGATACACTCACGTTCGACGTCAGGTTAATCTTTCTGAATATACAAATATAAAATATAGACCGTACCTACACAAATAAGATTTAACAGGCCATTTCCTTTTATTTTCGGAGAGCTTACCGTAATTAGTTTAATCAGGATCAGTCCCGCGACATATGGTCCTGCGAGCCGGACTTAATTTGGGATAGGAATGTAAAGAATCCATTGGGAAAAACTTGATTTAATAAATGAGGTTTTTTCAAAAGAAATAAACAATATATGAAGTAACATGACGTGTCCCAAAAATATAAAATACAAATATTGTTTTTCACATATAATATTCTGTAACATTAATTGTGAAAATTGTATTTTTTAAAGTGGGTTCCATTCCTGCTTTAATTTCTTTCGGTTATAGTCTTAGCAGCAGTTTGGTTATACGAATTATAAATATCATTTTTTATTGTTTTTTTTTTCAGTTGACAGGAACCGTTATTTGGAAGGCATAGGGCCGGTTGGAATAGCGCCAATGTATAGGTATACCTAGCAGTATATTTCGTTTCTTAATAAGTAATTTGACTAGAATAAGTAATTCGTTGTCAACCCATTATCGTCCCACTGCTGGGCACGGGTCTCTTCTCATTGTGAGAGGGATTTAGACTTTGGTCCACCGCGCTGGCCAAGTGCGAATTGGTAGACTTCACATACATTTTGGAACTTTTTAGGAACTGTTAGGAGTGCAGATTTGCTCACTATGATTTCCTTCACTGTTAAAGCAAGTGATAATTAATCTCTAATACGCACATAAATCAGAGGTGCGTGCCTAGAATTTGAACCTCGGACCTCCCGATTGAGAGACCAATTTCAACCGTTAGGCTATCACTGCAAATAAGTAAGTGTAATAAATAAATACTAGCAATTTTCCTTATTTATAGTAAAAAATAAATAAAACAACGAATGCTAAGCAAAACTTTATACATAATAACAATATAGACATATTATTTACATTCAAATTTATTCATTGTATAACTCCTACGCTATACTTACATTGTCTTTTAAAGAACATCTACAAGTCAAAAAAAGGTAACTTTGCTAAAAATTTATCTAATAATTCCTTTATTTCGTATCGAAGCTTGAATTTGTGCGTCAATACTAGTGTAATATTTCATTCTAGTCAGTAACTTTACTACCCTTTTCAAGTCGCCATCAAAGAAGGCAGACGATAATTGTTTTTGCAGATCTTTTATTACAGCTTTGTTTTCTTTGTTCAATTTCATAATTTCTTCTTCGGTATCAGCACTCTCTACTTCTTCATTCTTCTCCATTATCATCATAAGGAATTCTTGGTCGGCTTCTGTGCTTTCAGGTATCTCTTTCCCTCTCAGTTTGAGCATGTAAATCCCTGTAAGAAAATTGTTGTAATTTATTATTATTGAATGAAAACATTCTGGAATGTGGTACATGGTGTATTCTTTCAATAACATAACAATTAAATGAATAATTTGAAAAACCCTCGACCAATTAACGAAAAATATATATGTTTTGTACAATTAAATTTCACAACAATAATAATAATTTGATCTAAGTCACTGTGTTGCGGGACCGCTAAATTGGAACTACTATTGCTAACATAGTATGCAATACTGCTATTACTAGTACTCGACGAGAGGCAGTTAGTATGTGTAGCAATGATTATTAGCATTTACAGGGTGGACGCAACTGCCACATTTTGTTGCCACTAAATCCAAATCTCACAACTCAAGAATTCCAATGACAAATTTATGAATGTCCAAGGGCTCCTATGCCTTATGAGGTTAGCCGTAATGCACATGTTATTCACGGCAATGTGACATCGCAATGCAAATAAAAACTACTTTCGCATACAAATTTTTGACTGCGGCCAGCAGCTCAGTTGACCGCATTCCCATTAAGCGCATAATGCGTAGGAGCCCTAAGCTGCCTCATTCTGGTCCTCTTAGCAATGCCCATGGTTTGGTATACTTATTTTCAGTATGCAATAATTGTCTCAAAGTATCTCTAGTACCTCTAGCTAGTGGTTCCAAGAGAGTCTTGTATGCCTCATTGACTAGTGATGAATACTTTTCTGATATTTCTAGTTCCTCTTTCGCCCTGAAAGCAAAAGAAATTCCCTTAAAGTAACAAAATAAAAGGGAACGATGGGAAGTAGAAATCACAGTTGTTGACACATATTTATTTTCATAGGACACATTTGTTGACACATTTTTATTTTATTTTTATAGGCGCTCATTAAGCTTCAATTCCACCTGATGTCAAGTGAAGTTGAAGCCTAGGATGTAGCATGCTTGCCTAAAAGATGCCTGTTCAACCTTGTCTTGAAGACTCTGAGATTGTATTTAACAGGAAACACAGGCCGGCATGGCATTCCACTCCTTGGCAGTGAGAATAAAGAAAGACGAAGCAAAGTGCTTCGTCTGAGCCAAGGGAAGGTCGACTTGATAGGGGTGGTAGCCTGCCGTGCGTCTCGATGAGAGATAGAAAGGCGAAGGCATCTGAGGATGTTGGTAATATAGATTTAATAACATTAAATTTGAGTTACCTATTGGCATATTTATCTGGATGTAGGTATTTTTGCAGATTTTTATACTTGGTCGCTAAGTCATTCTCATCCAAATCGTATGACTCACCAATTCCCATTATTTTGAAATAATTTTCTTTTCCCTCAGGTTTTTGTAAGGTTTTACAATGAGAACAGAACAAATTTGCAACAAGAGCGTCATTGTTCTTGCCACAGGACCAACATGAAGCGAAACGAACCTGGCGCAGTGTGTTTTTCAAAGTTAAATTCAAAATAAACTTTCCTACACTCATAATTTTACAACTTTCAGTGATATGCAATATTACTTAATAGGTTCTTGTTAAAATTGAATTTCACACTGTTTCTAGTGGGCTTCGTGTGTCACTTTCAGCACTTCACATTAATAAAACCTGTAGAATTAAACGATACAATATATTTCAGAACTTGTGTAACACCTTTTAGGTTATGACGTTTATGACATAAATTTGTTTTGGCAATCAGCTGATATGTGATAACTATACTTTTAATAGATTCGACTAAGTATTTTCGATACATACATCCATTAATACCGATTAATTTATTAATGTGGTCATAATACCTAATAGGTATAAATAAATAAATATTTTACGTTTATGAACATAATTTTTTTTACAAAAAATACATGAATATAATTAATTAGTTAGTGGCTGAAATATGGTAGCAATCTTTAAAGCATTTGAAAAAATAAAGTAAAAAGTGACAGCAGTCAGCTGTTACTAGTGACAGTAATATCAAACGACGCTGTTGATGCACGTTTACTAAAATAAATAAACATTTCTCGTAATAAATATCGATTTTCAAATACATTTCTTAAATAGTTTTACTTTTACAATGGTTTCGTATTTTGGCAGTGATGCAATCGAATCCACGAACTTTCAGAAGGAGATATCGAAAATGATGCATGGTTTTGGCGACAACCCAAACCCGAATGCAGCAACAGTGGTACTGGTTGAAAATATCGTGTTACAACAATTAAGAAGTATGCTTCAGGAGGCTCAAGAATACTCTACTATGCGTGGCGCGAAGTCGATTTCGAACTACGACATTATTTTTTTAATGAGAAAAAATAATCTGAAATTAAAACGGTTGCACGATTATCAGATGAAGTTAGATCAAATTGATAAAAACGTTGGAGCGCAAGGAGATCCGATTACCGGAACAATTGAGGATAAAAAGGACATCGTTCCAAGGAAACGACGGACCCATATCGATGTCATACAAGACTTGGACGAGACAGACGAAGTAAGTCAAATAACATTCGACTCTATAGACTTCTTGAGAAAAGTGCGAGCGTCGAAAATCACAGAATCCATGCCGTTTGATAAATATGAAGCGTATTTCAAAGCTAGGTGCGTTTCCTTCCGAGCAGGCGGTACTTTTTGCAAGGGATTTGTGAAGCTCGAGAAATGGATCAACCCAACAAAAGAATTGAAGATATCAACTCCAGCACTAGAAGTCCTTTGTTTCCTGGCATATGAAACAGTTGCAGAGATAGTTGATGCTGTATTTTTAATAAGACAAGACAGTAGAAAGAAGAGTGGAGATCCTTTTAGCAAGTTTGAAGGCGGGTACTTCTGCAACCCCCTTTGTTTAAGTACGTCGGTGTATATTAAGGCAGGGTATGAGGGAGTCCCTGCGATCACTGTACCGGAAGTGAGGGAAGCGCTCCGGAGGTACTTTGCCCCACAGAGTGGCATGAATGGATTATTTCACCGGAATATGAGTATGGATTTACCAGTTCGATATATTGCACTGTAAATTTAGTTTATTGTTTATTGTGCTTGTGTAAGTTAATAAAGTTCTTGCTAAATAATATGTTTTACTTTGTGTATTAAAGGTCTGTTTTTTTCAAACTAATTTAAAGTTATTTTTCTGCCTAATAATAGTAATGTTAAGTTGTGCTGTGTTCTATTATGTGTGCTTGATTAAAGGTGTTCATGGGTGGTAACAACCACTTACCATTAGGTGAACTTGAGCTCATTTGCTACTTCTATATACAAAAGTAGTAAAAGTTGGTTCGACTCCGACAGCACCACTGCCACACCTGGTTTTCTTATCATAGTAGACATATACTTGTCTGTGTGGCCAGTCTCATAGGATGATAGGATATCTGGGGTTGATTACAGATGTCCATGGGAGGCAGTGGAAAATTACCACTAGGTAATACGTAATAAGTATCAAACGAGCACGCAGTCCCATGCTTGTTATCATACTAGAAGAAATACTGTACTGAAAAGTATCAGAGAATACAGGTTGGAGAACGACATATATGGTTTGGTGGGGGCGATTGAGCAGTAATCACCTCCCATGCAAGAAATTAATCAAATAAAATCAGCTCTTCTTAACTAAAACAGTCAGCCGACATAAATAATCCATAATAACCCATAATAATCTATGTCATTGTTTATTTTTTATTTAAGAGGAAATAATTGTAATTTTTCTTTTCTACATGCTTGGGAGGCTACCGCCGCTCATACATCTATCGTACTGTAGCTGACTTTTATTAAGCTTTACGATACTATTATATGATGCTTCTCACCCACTACCGCTTAAGAGGAACATGGGCACTACCGCACCTCTGCCAAATTGGGCAAAAAAGGGACACGACCTACCATCTACACCCTTGTAACTTTGTTGTGGATAGAACTATAAGTCTGAATTTTAGTAAGCAATTAGGCATTGTATAAACAATATATTTCAATTTCATTTCGTTTGAACTACGAGTTTAACAATTATAACTAGTCAAAGGTACCTAACATTGTAATATTGTAACTAATTGATCTGGTCGATCTGATCGACCTGATCGATCTGATCTGACTGACTGGTCGATCATCAAAAGTTTAAACATGTCTAGCAGACATAGATACTTCAAATTAAGAATAAAATTGATGTACATTGTAAAAATATGTCAGGCCACACAGTTACTGTGTGGCATAGCTCAGCACAACATGACACAACACGGCACAGCTAGACACAGCACGGCACTGCCCATGGCAGCTCGACGCAGCAAGGAATGTATAGTACAGCTCGGCACAGCACGTCACAGCTCGGCATAGCACGGCCCAGCTCGGCACAGCACGGCACAGCATGGCACAGCATGACATAGCATGGCACAGCACGACACAGCACGGCACTTGGTATATTACGGAATCCTACTTCAGAGATTTTTAAACCAATAGTGCCACTTTATTGACCGACTATGCGTTTTAAGACGAAGTGGTGGATGAAAAATCACGACGATGAAGTAGGTACATTGGCCTCACCCACAGCCTCACCGGTAAACATCTTATTTCGATCGACAGATGGCACTAGCAAATCTATACAGGCCCAAAGCTTCGCGATATTCTTACTTTACTTTTTTTCAAATAAGTGGCCATTAAAGTCGCGTTCCTGGAATTTGGTTTATTTACATTTAGAATGTGAAAAATTTTCACTAATTCAATTTATATTATGTGTGTAAGTCAGAGTTCGAGGGGCCCCCTGAGCTCGAGGGCTCCGGAGCACTGCCCCACCTTGCCCCCCGATAGCTACGCCTCTGTTCCTATTGTAAAATGAAACGACATAATATACTTCATCATTTTTATTCATATTAAAAAATTTAATGTAGGTAACTAATATTTGCGAAGCTATATCATAATGTTGCATAGCTTAGAAAATAATATATGAGTCCCTATTTTGTACGTTAAAAAGTTTGGGTTAATTGCGTATAATTATTTATTATGTATTCAATTTAACGAAATGAGTAATAGTAGGTAGGCTATTTAAGAATGTTTAAAATGTAATCGACGCCCACAGATAAATATACGAGTACCTATATTACCTATAGCCGACACTTAAAGCACAAAAACTACCCACGTTATTGCCAAGTACTTATAAAATCGATTTAACGTTTCCATTAATCCAAAATGTCATAAAACTGGCTGCGTGTGTCACTGGTGTCGGACACAACAACATCAATCCTTTCCCGTGGATGACGTAGAAGACGACAAAGTGATTATGAGTAAATTTAAGAGGTGGGTAGCAGGATCTTCCTGTTAAATCGTCTAACTACTATGGTTACCATAACGCTAGTCAAGTGGTAGCCGGTAACTAGGAAAAAACCCAATTTACAAGGAATTAAGGGAATCAATTTTATAATTGCCAATATCGACGATAACCTGAAAAACGCCAGAAAATATTTATATGTGGGCATTGCTTACCCAAAAATAGGTAGGTATTCATCCAGAGATGATTTAAATCTCTGCATTAATATAATGTGGATGTAATTACGAAAATGAATTTCTACTACAAAATTAATGTTTAGGCAGGCTATTTTGGACGAGTATAACGAGTACCCATACTTAAACTGTTAGGACTGCAATCTCAGAATCAGATTATCACGTCAGCGAGCACATTAGTGTGTTCTATGCCACAATGCGGCAGTGGCTTGCGTCTGCGTCAGGTCCATAATATAGGAGCAATTGAGTCCGTAACACGTGTTAGGACAATTCATTGTGATGGTAATTTAGGTACAATTCCACGCATTGGTGCTGCACCTACTTGGTTGGTCGGTTACTATGCAAATGCGTGATTTGAAAAACTAGTCTTTGGTCTTCTTTCACAAAATCTTCTCGGTTAGTAAAGACTTAAATGTAACGATACTTGTAGTAAGGTATTAGGGTTTTAAGTAGGTATTAGTCGGTTCCCGATTCGCTCCTGGTTGCTATTGAGGGGATCTCGCAACATCCTGTTTTAAATTGCGAGTTATCGTAATTGTTTCATTGTAACAGATTGAGCTTACATCTCGGTGGCCTCACGAGTCATTCGAACATAGGTGCCCTCCTGGGTCATATCTGCATGACACCTGCTATCTAACACTCGTAGCAATGGGGGAAATTGGTGGTGAAGTTAACGATATTCCGTACCAGTTGCAAACGTTCTCATGGGTGGATTATGTGGTGTTCGTGTTTATGTTGGCCATCAGTGCTCTCGTTGGGGTGTACTGGGGTTTCATGAAGAAACAAACTACCCAAAATGATTATCTCCTCGGCGGTAGGAATATGAAAGTTGTTCCTGTTTCGATGTCCCTTGTGGCAAGGTCAGTAATTAGTCGAAGTGTACAAATGAAAAATATAACGTAGATGAACAAAAGCACCTATACCTAGCTATGTGTTAAAATTTAATTATGGCGTATGCCATATAAAATAATTGAAATATTAGAATGTTTGTCTGATGAAAACGGATTTCAAAAGGATTCAATTAACGTTACCTACTAACAGGAGTTTAGTGCATATTACAGATGCTAATTTTGTGTTGTTTTATTTACTTCCTACCGTGACCACAGGTCCTAAGTTATTTTATTTCATGTTACGATCATTATGTTGTTACATACTAGAAAGTTAATTTCTCATTGTATTACAAATATATTTTGTTTCATGTTACGATCATGATAATGTACTGCTCTCGTACCTCTTAGGAAACAGAGTGCCTTATGAAACTGTCTTCCGAAAGAGTTAATATACAAAAACCTATAAAAATGTTAGTGCTCAACTCAGTTTCTTATATCAAAAACTTTTCATTAATAGCCATTCCATTATTCCAGCCTTTTACACACAGTAGTTACCTTATAGCTATGCGTAGTTTACGTTTTATTAATTCAGCGTAAGTATTATGCGTATGCCACATCTTTCAATTAAGATCATATTAACGTCTCAGATAAATATTAGCGGCAACATTAATATACTACTAATTCAGTTACATGGTATAATTGAACAAATATAGCGTTTTCCTCGGAAATCCTCAGAAACACTTCGGATTTTGATTTTCTTTAATTATTTTAATTTTTTCAAGTTTCAAGAACGTTAAGCTAATAAAAATGATCATATTCTATGTAACTACAGGATGATAATCATGTGATCAATCTAAGTGATGCGTGCTCAAAGCAAACGTCTATCAATTTATTTACATACCTATATAGATTATTTCTGAGGTCTGTGTTTCTAAGGTCTTCCTAAGAATGTTGGGGGGCATTGATTGAGACTGATTAGGTAGAGTTAAAGATGTAGGTATTAAATGTATTCATAGTATGTTCGTTTTGTTCAAGCTTTGTTTCAGGAATAACATTGCTCGGGTCGCCCACAGAAGTTTATATGCATGGTACTCAGTATGGCTTTATTATAATCGGTATATTCCTAATGTCAATCGTGATGACTCAGGTCTACCTGCCCGTTTTCCATGAACTCAAGATCACGTCTAATTACGAGGTAATTATACAATATCTTTTAATTTGTTATTGCAATCTTCGCAACGTGTTTCATTATTAAATTATGTGCGTACCTACACAATATATTAGGGAAATTTATTTATACTTATTAGGAACCTACTTGGTACTTAAACTTAAGATTTTTCTTATATTTGAATTTTTTTTCAGTATTTATCAATGAGATTCGATAACAGAGTAAGATTATTTGGATCGATTCTATTCGCATTTACATTGGTAAGTAAGTTTTTCAAAATAACTATAATTTAAACATTTTATATTATTTGCAGACCATTGGTGTTATAGTAAGTAGGTAAAGTTTTATTTGAAATAAGACTTTTTGTGGCGATTTTTGGCGGGATCCTGCCCCCCTGCAATTACCACGTCAAGTTCTTTCGGAGATAAACATGTTAGATAGACATGACGAAAACGTGGTATTCCGACCATAATGTAACTTGTACCATGTTTAAAAATACCAAAAATAGTTACGTTACAAAGTTAATTTTTCAGTACCGTTTTTATACAGTAAAAAACACTAGGATTTCCAGTATCATGGGCCATGGACACATATACACGAATGCACATACACCCAGACCCAGAACGGAAATTTAAATTCATCATTCAGATATTTGTCTGGCCAGGAATCGAACCCGGGACCCATTGTGTGTCAGGCCGGTGTGGTGACCGCCCCGCTACACGGGTCGCCAAATAAATAAAATAACAATAATTTATAAAATATTTATTTCTCACAGATAGGGTGGCTGCCGATCGTCATATACGTACCTGCACTGGCTTTTAATCAAGGTAAAATAAAATCAAACACTAATAAAACTAAATTACTTATCATAATTTCACGCTAAGTTAACTTCGTATGCTATAAGTAATTTATTTAAATTTATATCTGAGTAGGTAAAAACTTTAATAACATTTGTAGGGTCCTTATTTTTTATACTTTAATCATAATTATTTTGACATTTCAGTAACCGGAGTGGACATACATATTATTACGCCAATTGTTTGCTTGGTCTGCATCTTCTACACAAGTGCTGTAAGTATGACTTTTGTCCCTAAGCTACGATTCACCCGTCATGAGAATTAGGCCAGATATGTTTATTAAACAGTCATTTTTTATTTGAGGAGCCTTTTTATCTACTTGCAATTAGATAGGTAGGTAATGTTGAGTAGTCGTAGGACATCTGTATACAGTAACACAGGAAATAGAGTCTTAACTTTATACGTTTTTTGCCATACCATTTGCGACATAGGAAAATATCACTTATGACCCCCAAAATACAAATATATACATCTAAAAGTATATATCTATATGTTTTCTACCTGTGTTTAAAGGGTGGTCTGCAAGCAGTGGTATGGACGGATGTGATCCAGATAACAGTGATGTTCGGCGCAATGGCGCTGGTGGCCGTCAAGGGTACCATCGACGTGGGCGGTTTCGGTGCGGTATGGCGACGGAACATGGACAGCGGCAGGATCGAAGCTCCTAAGTGCGTTGATTATTGATGTATAACTACCAGATATTAATGTTAGAATAGGATAAAGATTGATACAAACGAGCTAGGGTATCGTGAGAGTCCTAAAGTTGAGATCTTAAAGAGATGCCAAGTGCAATAATAGATCCTTAGGGCGTGTTCCCACTTTGTCGTAACGATTAATTTACCGTTGGACGACTGTCGTCTCTAGCTGTTCCCATTAAAACGATTGTTTGTCGTCAATATTTTGCTATCATTTAATGACTATCGTATCTAGCTGTTCCCGTTAGATCACGACGATATGTTATCGTTTCACGGCAGTCGCTTTGTCAATATGTCGTCACTGCAAAAAAATGTCGTAGACGACAGTAGATCATGTCGTTCAAACTACAGGATTATCTGTCGTAACGACTTAGTGGGAACGCGCCCTTTTAGGTATCATAGATATAGGTTTGCAATTTTTGGAAACTACATTGTATGATGTTTGATTAGATCTGATTTACTTTATATATCTGTTCATAAAATGCATTAGACCTGGTCTTATATCCTCTTATTTGTATATATAGGTATATATACACGCGTTGTTCTCTATATTTAATGAAACGTTGTGGACGAGATAAAAGGAAAAGTCCGGAAATAAATAGTCTTGGTCTATGTAAAAAATTAGACCATACTATTTTACAGTTTGCACTTTCATAGCGGCTTAAATCATGATACATAGTTAGAAGCCTTTGGTACTTTGTATCTACATATTAGTAAAACACTTCAATCCATTTTATAAATTTTTTTTTAGTTGGGATCCAAACCCTACCGCGCGCCACACGATCTGGAATCTCGTGATAGGTGGCCTTATCTACTGGTTGCAGGCAAATTCCGTGAACCAAACGATGGTTCAGCGATATCTCGCTCTACCAACGCTACGTGGTGCTAAATGGTGAGAATCTATGTTATGTTGGTAGCTGTCTAGTAGTCTGAAACTTGGTCTCTCAAAACAGGTCCAAGGTTCGAATTCCTTATTTTTCAACTTATATGCGTATTAGAAATGATTGCCATATACCCTTGCAATGAAGAAAGCATTGTGAGAAATCTACTCTCTTGAATTATCAAATGTTTTCAAAGGAGTGTAAAGTGTACCACTAATAAGCATTTGGCAATCGTGGGATTGAGTTTAACATCTCTTATAAATACTAGGCTCCACTGAACTGAACTCCAAATCAGAGGATTTACGTTCAACACTGGTAAAAGTGTTAAAATTAGACGGGCAACCCATGGATCACATTCTCCTAAATTCTACATAGGTTTCTAACAAGATTAGTCGATGACATGGTCTCCGAAGCAGACAATGTCTCTTACTTTTGTCATACAGATGATGTATTATTTGACCTAATATTTCTCTAACAAATCTTACAACATCATTAATTCTACAGAATTATAAGTAATAGAACATACCAGAAATCTGAATCATGAATTTACACTTTTGTTGCGGGTATGGGTGTTTGTGTATTCGTTTTATGTTTTGTGTTTCCTTGGCGATAGGATATTTATTGTATATACGATAGGTATAGGATCCTAGTGTGGGTATGCTATGAGTGTATAATGCGTTAAATTAGGGATTGTTAAAGAAAAAAGTATGATAGGTTAATTTTGTTCCAGGGCAGTTCTCTTATTCTGTATCGGAATATCAGTTCTCTATTGCTTTTGTTTGTACTGTGGACTTTTGATCTACGCTCGTTTCCACGACTGTGATCCTTTGCAAACCAAGGTAATTAATTTAATTAATAAAATATGCAGCATATTCTGTCAATAATTTAGTAACCATTGCACTTATTTTTTAATTATAATATAAATAATTAAATATTTTACATAAACTTAAGATAAAATAATGTCAAATTAAGTTACAAAAGAAGCCGTTTTGATCAATCTGTTGGTAAAAAATATTTTAAATTCAATTAATGTTGTACCTATCAGTAACCAAGCGAGAAATATGTTAAATGTTGACCATCCTTAAAAGAGTTCGTGTAAAACATGATCACATTGAAAGAAATTCCTACTTATTCGTTCAATCACGTGTACATCATTATTTAATCGTGTATATTGTATGGTTTAATTTCAGTTAGCGAAAGCCAAAGATCAGCTATTGCCACTTTTGGTGATGGATGTCCTCGGCGACATTCCCGGGCTACCCGGAGTATTTGTTGCCGGCATTTTCAGTGCAGCGTTAAGGTAACTTTCATATTATAATTTACTTAATTATGACAGAGATTCTGATGATTGAAAGATTGAAGTTCTTCCACTAGTTCTTCCACTATAAATGTAGTGGATGATATTGTACCAAAATTCAGAGTACCATAATACTGACGAAATTCTCAGGCTGCAACTTTTACTTTAACTCTTTCATGTTTTTTAAACTCCTCATTTGGGAAAAACGGTACCAAGCCTGTCTCGCACTGGACACTCAGTTTTAGTTGAAAAAGCGGACTGTCCCGCCAAAATCGGGACATCTGGCAACGCTGTGCGCATCATTTTATTTGTATAGAGTCTGCTGTTTCCTTTTGCCTAGTTTTAAATGGTAAACGTAAAAGCGTAAAATAATATTGCAATAAATTGTGGAAAATGTCTATGTATTTATATCTTATTTAGATGTAATGTTATTTTGTTCTATTTGTCGCTTCCAGCTCATTGTCAACGAGTCTTAACTCGATGTCAGCGGTCGTGCTGGAAGACTTCTACAAGCCCTTCTACAAGAGACAGTTAACCGACAGGCAAACCGCTTGGCTTCTGAAGGGCGTTGTTGTTTTACTCGGAGTACTTTGTTTAGGTATGCACAATGGTAAAGGTAGAACGAAGAAGGTAGTTCGAATCCGGCGGCACCTCCGCCATACCTTATTCTGCCTAATAATAGCTGTGTTAAGCTAAGCTATGTTCTGGTTTGAAAGGTGTGGTAAGGGAGAAATTAATACTTATCCGAAGCGTTCGAACTTAGTCATCAGTCGTCACAGCAACACATCGAAAGCCGATTACAGATATATTTATTATTCTTATCTGGGGATGATTTTCATGGGCGGGAGTTGCCACTTACCATCAAGTAGTCTGTAAGCCTATGTCCTTGGAATAAATATGAGGTCTAGTTACCTGAAGCCGAAGCGTTGATACCTTTGGGATTACGATGGTCGCTCATTTATAAATTAGCGCCAATCATATATGCCCACCGAAATTATTTTTCTAGAAACACATCACCCCGGTGGAAGTGTGATAGAGTTCTATTATATTTTAATGTTCTTTTAAGTAATAATCTTATACTGGCAACTATCAGCAGTGAAAGCCTAATGGTTGAAACTTGTCAATCGGGGTCCCGAGGTTCAAATCCCGGGCACGCTGATTTATGTGCGTACTAGAGATTAACCATCACTTGCTTCGTCAGGAAACCTGCACACCTGAGGTTTCCTAAAAGTTCTTAAAGATGTGTGAAGTCTACTAACTTGCAATTGCTAGCGCGGTGGACTAAGCCCTAAATCCCTCTCACTTTGAGAGGAGACCTGTGCCCAGCTGTGAGACATTAATAGGTTGACGACGATGCAACTATTGCGCTGTGTTTTTTGTCTCATTATTGTCACATAACCAAAATTGAATTTTACAGGCTTGGTGTTCATAGTGGAAAAAATGGGTACCATATTACAGTTGACGATGACACTGGAAGCTATGACCATGGGTCCTCAACTCGGGGTGTTTTCCATGGGTATACTGATGCCCTGGATAGATGCCACGGTAATTTAATTATATTTTAATTCAAATTATAATAACTGTAATCAATTATAATGAAACTGAAGGTACATTAATTGCGCGATTAAACATGAAACTGTTATAGATGAAACAATCATACAAATAATAGAAGGTTTTTGATATTGTATTATAGGAAATATAATCTCAGGGATTTTTGTACCAAATTAGATGTCACTGTGTACAATACGATTATGGCAACAGACATGATTATTCCAGTAATGTACTGTATCAATGATATATAGATTTAAATTAGTCTACACATCTATATCAGACGTTGTTAGGAATAAGTTCGTGACCGACATGATTAAACTTCAACAAGCTTATAACAGCAGTGTTAAGCACTGCTGTGTTCTGGTCAGAAGGGTGTGGTAAGGGAGACATACTTATCCGAGCCGTTCCAGCTCAATCCTCAGGGGTAGCAACGCATTTGTGGTCAACCTGAGATAGGACTTTGATCTTATCTGGGATTGATTACAGATGTCCATGGGCGGCAGTGCTGTCACTTACCATCGAACTGCATGCTCGTTTGCTACTTCCATCATATATAAAATAGGTGGAACAAGTTTCCATCTCTCACACATGAAATCTGAGTAGTCAAAACTTCAAAACATTTTCTTATTCCAGGGAGCTTTAGTCGGAGGTATCACAGGGCTGGTCCTGATGTCGGTGTGGTGTCTGACCGCCCAGCTGGCCATCGCGCGCGGGCAGATCGTCCACCCACATAAAGCACTGTCCATCGACGGATGCAAATATAACTTCACGTATCTTGATTCTGATGATACGGACACTGTAAGGTAATTTACTTATTTCATGATCCACTACATTTTTTGAGTCCAGTTTCCATTTTTAGCGGGTGCAATCCCTACTAATATTATAAATGCGAAAGTAACTCTGTCTGTCTGTTCCACTTTCACGCCTAAACCAGTGAACCGAT
>DWPV01003254.1:0-15525 GCA_018251915.1 Urbanus proteus proteus | reverse complement strand
AAGAACCATATTACGTAAAACTATAACGTACTAAATTTACAGTGTATATGGAAGTCTTATCGATTGATTTCGACTGGTAATCCCTGAAATTAATCCCTTAGAATTAATACTTCGAAATACACAAGGTTACCATCGTAAAAGAAAACAAATTTCATAGTCGATAAATAGCTTAATCCTTTAACACCTAAATGACGTATAAGAGGTGAATAAGCTAATTAATTCGATTCAATAATTTAATCAAACAGACGTTTGAAGGATAAGCAAAAATAAGTGATGGAAAATCTCCAAGATTAATTATATCCAGTAGTATATAAATGGGTGCTTAAAACTTTTGCAATCTTTGCAATAGTTTGTACTATTTAAATGATTTTAACGCAAATTAAATGCAGTAAAATATAATAGTCATTAAATAATATAGCACATAAGTCATTTGTAAATATGTTGTTATAAAATTATGTAGTATATTTGTAAAAATGTCGGTAGTATTATCAGACTGAAGAAATCTTAATTCCAAAGTGTACATAATTATTACAAAGATCCAAGCTAGATTTAATGACATATTACAAAAAAGATATGGTTTCAAATAAAAAAAAATCTGCATCATATTGCAAGTTACACCAAAATATTATCGTCCATTGTAAATGATGTCGAAAATGGAAGTTATCAGCTTATCGTATGTTGATTATATGTTTGCTGGGCGGACAAATTACTTTGATATCATTTATCACTAGAATACTATCACATATATTTATTTTACTCGTTTTATGAAATATATGAAAAAGGGTAAATACCTACCTGTTTTTTTTAAGGTTTATACTGTTATTGTCACATACCTAACATTGTTGAATCAATGGATTTAAATATTTGATAGACTCTTATTTCAATGAAAATAAAAGTCCTTCTAAAATTAATGTTTTCAGTAAAATACCTAGTATGTAGGTATTTTTATTAAACACATATTTCAGGTATTTTAGAAACAAAATTTAAAGATTCTTAGTCAAGATTACTTTTAAGTATTTATACAAAAATAATAATTTAACTTGTATTTCATGTAAGGTTTCTTGAATTAAAAAAGCTTAATTAATTCATATCAAACAGAAAAACACGAATTAAAATATTTTTCCCACGTTGCAATTACAATTTGCTTTACGCAAGTTGATAATTAGTAGCAGTAATATTTGTAAGTAGAAAAGTAGATACTTTCATATGTCAATTCAATCCTAATTATTATAAATGTGAACATCCGTTTATTTATTTGTTTGATTGTTTGTAACGCCTTCACGCGTTCGCTACTTAATCGATCGTTATGAAAACGCGAGTGAAGCCGCGGCGTAACATTGTATTAAATTATGCATTTAAAACCAATTGTAAACATTTTCTACTAAACTTATTTGTAATTTACTAAGACTGTTATTGTCGTGTAATATAATATGCTAATAAATACCTAAACAAACCAACTGTAGTATTTGTATATTATTAAAACCCTGAATTTAAAAATATATTTCATATTATTATTATATTCTGACTATACTTAAATTTAAAAACCTACATTGCATTATATTCACGTATTGTTAAATAAGATAAAATATTTATGTTTCTCATTGTTATGATTAGATATGGAGAGTTTATAGACAGTCTTGAAGAATATTAGATAGCGTTATCAGAGATTTGAAATAATTTTACAGGCAATTAAGTTATCAGTAGCAAAGATCTAAATAATTATGCATTAACAAGCTCTATATCTTGTAAATATAGCTTATTTCATACTATCAGATATAATCAACAGCTACTTCGTTTGTAAAAACTTCTATATAAAAGACATCTATAGCAAAAAAATACTATTTATTAATTAATTATAGTTATTTACAAAATTAAAATTTGTACTGACCACGTTTGATGCATTAAATATATCTTTCATCTGCTAGATTTTTAAATATAATATTTTTCCTTCCTTTTAAGTGATATGCATATTTTGGGATTTCCAAAAAAAATGCCTGCACTTTGAGCGTTAGTCATACTAGATTTAGAACGTTGTTACCTACTAAGCCTGACCTCCAAAAACTGGTTTAAAAATTTATTGAAAGTTTGGCAATCACACATAAACATACGAACTAAGAAGGCAAGGTAAATAAAAGCTCGTAAAAAGAGCGGTCCACAGGATGTCAAGTAAAATTACTTGAAGTTGTTCATAGAGGGATACCGGTTGTTATGGAAACATCCGAGTATAATATTTTAAGGTCATACCACAACTACAGGGAAATACCGGCCCTTAACCCGCTTCGGCTTAGGTGCCTGCCACAGCTCGTTTTAGGGGACAGACAGATATTTAATATATTTTTTATTATTTTATTGACCTATATTCCTACATATTTAACATTAGCAACTCTTTGCAATGTTTAGGTTTATTTTATCTTAAAGTAGGAAATTAACTGCACTCTATATGATAGTAAGTGGTTAATGTTACCCTTGGATATTTGTTACTAAGCCGGTACACATTAACACATTATTTCATCGAAACGCAGGTCGTATAGAAATGGCTCTACCAACTTGCAAATACTCATATCTGTCATAACAAATACTATAAAAACATTATTTTTGTAGTATTAGTTATGTGTGACGTGTTTGAGAAATATCATAAAAAACGTTATGTTTGTTGTAGCTACATATTTCTTACTCTCTTGCTTACATTAGCACTACTCAGACGGGCATAGTTAGGTACAGTTACAGGGTATTAGCGGTGTTGTGGCGATCAAATAGCATTTTGTGATTTCGGCCGATTATACGAGTACTTTGTTGCTAAACAACTGTTTCTGTCCTTGTTAGCAGTTTTGAAGCTCGCTCTCAACTTGTAGTGAGTGCGCCCACAGATCCATAAATGGACGAATTTCTTGGCAGAAGTTCAAAGTTACCTACTTCGAAATCTTCATGCCAAGTTAGTGCTTAGAAAGTACCTATCAAATTGTGTTGGTGTTTGACCTATAAATGCTGTGTTTTAATGAAGTACATACGTCGTATAGTTTGCTAGTTTGTTATGCTAACATCCATATGTTTTAGGCGGTGAGACCCTTCTCACCGCATTTATTGGCGGTTAATGTCTTTTACATAAAGTCAGTCTAACCACAAATCACATTTATATGACCAATGCACAATCTTTATTATTATAGGAAAAATGTTCTTATACAGTTACAACATTTAAAAAACATATTTAAGAAACTTAAGTCACGTAACGTGTGATTGTAAACATGTAAAAATTTGTCGTAAATAATCGATGAAACATAACTTTTCATGTTTAAAATAAAACAAACAATAGTAAAATGTAAGAGAAACATAATGAAATAATTATAGTACCTATCCCTAATTCTATACAATATACCCCAACCATCATCTCTTAACCACATTAAACTTTTGTATGACCACATATTTTATAAAATCATTGGCAGGTGGCGTAGTCTCTTAAATTTGGTTAATAGGGTCCGGTCATTAGCACATAGGTACATATGTATGTACTTTGTAAATGTTTTAGGGATATAATATTCATATAAAAATGATAAGTATGTAACTTTGGTAATTCTGTAACAAAATAACTTAAATCATGTCATAAGAAGTAGTTATTCAGGATCATTGACGGATTTCCGCAACCTTTTATACGTCCCACTGCTGGGCACAGGTCTTCTCCCACAACTGAAAGAGGCTCGGAGCCTACTCCACCACGCTGCTCCAATGTGTCTTGGTGGACATTGTCGGATTATTTAAAGTAAATCAATTCTGTTCATTCCAAGACATTAAGATTGTGTTCGTCAAATTAGACAAATAAATGATTTCATGTTTAGTTTTCATTTAATTTTCAAATGAATATTCTACAATATGCCTGAGATGGCTGAAATACAATTCTTGGAGTCCTGTTTTCCATTAAGGTGCCGATAATGGGACGTTAAGTCAACTCGGCACGGAGATGAATCTGCGTGCTTCGGAGTTAATAGCACCTCGTCTGTTAGTTTTTTATTTCTCCTATAATTGGATTCCGTATCACTCTCGGATAAACCGACCTTGTCCATTTTTAAATCTCTGAAATATTTGCTGTTATTTTTTACTTTGTTACACTTAGTGATGATAAATATATTAAGCGATAGAAATCGAATAGGGTAAGGAACAAGCAGTTTAGCTATACACTTGAACAGTCTCTGGATAAAAAGGTAACAGTCCGGTATAAAGTAAACTACATACCTACCTCATCCTACGTACCAGAAGCCAGTAGCTGTTTACTGCAAACCAAGCAGAGCCGCTCATGGATATCAACAGTCAACGCCAGAGGTTTGCAACAGATACGACCCCCGAGGACATAGCTTCAATGCCTCTAATAAGTAGGTATGACTCCTTCGCGATACTCTTTAAACCAGATCATTAGAAATAAGTGTGGTAATTTTACTTTTAGAGTCGAAAGACAGAGGGTTCAACCATTTCATTCCCGGTGTTATGAGACAGAAATAAATAGGCAGTGCCAATAAAATCAAACTTCAAAGATATTACAACAAAGATCTGGAGGAAATATTTTTTTTCCAATCATCGGAAGTAGCGATGTTATGCGATAAAGAGAAAATAATCTTGAAAGATAATAGCGAGGGTGAGCTGTTAAGAGACAACAATTGTTTATATAACAAGCTCTACTGTTCTTATATAAGTAGGAAAGTACACGCCGTTTGTATATACAAGAAAGCGTTTACTTGTACAAATTTTGAACCTTTACACCATTAACTACTCATTCTTTAAAGAATTAAGTATTAAAGATTTGCTAAATAGAAGAATAAATGCACAGCTCACAAATAAATAGCGTTTCACAAGCAGGTACAACGAAAACACACAAACATATAATAATGTAGGTATATGTGTAGGTATGCATGTCATGAAAATGTAGACTCTTCTATGTCATAGCATCATGCCAGCCACGGAGGAAATGCTAGCTGTTGATGCAGCTCGGTTGATGGAGACAGCAAATGTTAACAGCGTCATCCTGAGAAATTATTTCTTTACTGAAGTCGTCAACTCCCATAAGCTATAGGCGTCCATATTTTAAAAAGAGACATTCTTATACTTTACTTCCATACTTTAGAAATTGGTGACGTTTTTATCCTACTGAACCATAATGGTTCTTCCATCTTTCATTTATTACGTAACTTATAAGACCTGTTAAGCGGAAAAAATGTTTCTGAGTCTTATTTTTACTGGACAATGGTTTGATATTAAGTACTCATAATGGTTAAACCGGAAAATACTTTACTAAACATACGCTATTGTCTGCAGCATCAGGTGGTACAGAGGAAACATGTACAAGGAATTCAATTGTTTATAAAACAAAGAAGTTCGTGTCTTGCTGCCTTATATTAATTTTTCCTCAAAATACGCTAAGTACTTACTACGTGTCATGAATATTATGTATATGTATTTGATTAACCTCGAGTAACAGGTTTAAGAGGTTCTTATCCTCATGTTTTAGATACGTTGCACTTCATACACGTGGACTTGCATTTCGTTATCATTCTGTTGATACTTTGTAAAAGATTTTAAGCTGTGGATTTATTTACATCAATTGGAAAGATATATGACATTTTTAAAGTATTACGTAATATATAGTATCAATATGATTATATTTGACACGTGAATTGAATTGTATAGATAAATATTATTGTTTTATCACTTTAATCTTATCGTTATAATCAATTTTAAACTGCATGAGATGATAGTTACGTTACACATGTGTACACTATATAAACGAACAAATTATTACTTAAATAAAGACATAGTTTGCATATTTTAAATAAATATTTTGTGTAACTTTTGTTTAAATTCGGATTTTGATTGACACCAAAAATCCATAATTCGTTTAACTTCATTATTTTAATTGTCCATGGAGATAGTTAATATTTTGTTAACACCTAAATATATCATGTAAATAATGTGTTTATTCACATGATTGACATGTCTTGTAATACCACTATTGTAGGAGATTTTTTGCCTACATACCTCTAGACGATTCGTAAGCCTTAAATAAAAACAAAGACACACCAATCAGAACTATTTAATTTATCCCTTCACAGTGCAACATCATTAATGTAATAGATATTTCATGAATAATCTCTACGTTGGCAAAAACAAAGCGAATGCTTCACGGTAATTCAAAATAACGCAGCCATGTATTCAATCGTGTTCTGGGAACTACCCTGTTCCCAGGACACAACTGGAATCAGTAGGTAGGTAGGTACCTAGTCGAGTCGCAGCTGTGCTAACACACTCACTATCAATCATTTAATGGGAGTTTATCTATTGATTTTGCGATGACTCCCAATGGAAATCAATTGCGAATCCTAAAAGCAAATACTCGTTTTCCTACGATCGGAAGAGATTACAAAACTTGGAGCAGATTGCAGCTTAAGGCTGACATTTTTCAGATCTTTTCGCAATTGGATTTTACTTTGATAGAATGTGTTACATAATTATGTAATTATATAACGTGTACATATGCGTTATTATGTAGGTCTATTAAGTATCTACATCATACAATATTATATAGTTACATTTTTTTTATAATCATCATCTACTACAGCAGAGGTTCCCAAACTTATTTCATCTAACGTCTAAATTAAAAATACCAATAATATATTACTCCATAAACATATTTCATTAAACATATTTTTTATTTTTTGTTATGTCTATAGCAAACGAGCATATAATGATGGTATGTGACCACTGCTGCCCGTGGACATTTGTAATCTACCCCAGATAAGATCGCACTTGAAGACACGATTATTTAATATATTTTAGCTTATATTTATACAATGAAAATAGGATACAAATATGAAGTAATAATGCATACCTATTGAATAGTAAGACTATTTTAATTTCAGTGAATTTTAAAATATTAAGTAAGGAGCTGAAGTTACCCATCGCCCCTTTTAAGAACATCAGAGCCCCCTATTTTTTTCTGAGCCTCTTAACGCCCCCTCTAGGCATCCAGCGCCGACAGGGGGGCGTTATCGCCCACTTTGGGAATGACTGATCTACAGCATGCGCGTTGCGCGTACATGTCGCGCGTATCTACAAGTTACATCTTAAAATGATTTGCTATTGTTTTGTATTTATGTAACACGAGATTATAAAATTGTTGTTTTAATTTTATCTCTCCTTATCTTTAAGATATATCTACTCGTATATCTATGAGAAAAACCCAACGCTTACGTAGAACATTCTAGATTCTACGTCTGTAAGTTATTTTGACTTCTCAATAAATAAATGAGTAAAAATGAACAGACATCAATCATAAGTACGTTCAGACTTAAGGCACCTTCACCACGAGTTGAATTTGGTAGAACATTAGAAAATTTTCTGTTTCTACTACTCCACACAACGACAGATTCATACTGCTGTATTGTGTTGCATAGTGGAAACTTGCATGAGGCATTTTTTTCTTCAATGATAAAAATATGTTCTTGTAAAGCTTGGGTAAGCTATTTTCATTTTAGACATATCTCGATTATAGAAACCGATGCGCGGTTGAGGTCGCTCCTGGGTGCATTATACAATTACATAAAATGAAATAAAAATTACGAACATAGCCGCTTTTATGTATACCAGACATTTTATGTGGCAGCCGGGTGCGGCTGCAAAACATTATTTTTCTGTACAATGTATTGACGTATTGAATAAAAATATTGTATGGGAAAAATGATTTACGGTCGGTTTCAATTACTTACTTTATCCGTAACTGGAGATTTGACAGTATACCTGTCACTTTCTTTTACATTGTAAGTAACAAAGACAGGTATACTTTAAATATCCAGTAACGGATTATAGTAAGTTATTGAATCCGGCCGTTAGTCTGTTATGGCACGTTCTATGTCTATATATAAAATCAGTTTATAGCGTAAATAATTCCTTACGAGTATGATTTTATCAACAAGGATAATAAAATGCGTGTAAGGGAATTATTACAGATAGGAAAGCGTGATAAGCGCGTCTTTTGCGTGTGATCTTTTGATGACTATGACGCATGAAGTAAATGATAATAATTTGCACGTCTTGTCTATAGCATACAATGTATGTACATACATGGGGTTGGGTGCAGTCTGTGTCTCTCGACTTAGGATCTGGCTCATACTATTTTGTTACCGTTGCAGTTTCATATACGTCACGGCTATAGAAAAATAGTAATTAGTTAATTATTTTTAGTTATTTTTTCATATGGCATTTTATTATTGATCTTTGTTTTGTTCGTGAACCTTATAACTTGGGCATGGATAAATTAACTTGCACCTTTATGGGATACTTACGACAACTTTATGGGACACACCGACATTTTATTTTTTTCATGTCGTCCTATTTTCAGAAGCTCAAACCAGCACCTTGAAACCACGGTCTGCGACTTCGTTTTCAAAAGGTTACCCTTAACTGATCTATACTGTTTATTTTTATGTTATTTTAAGTTTTTAGTTAGATATATTTTCGATTAGTTTATAAATATGTTACATAATAGTTTTAATGTTTCTCGTTACTTATTAAATAAATGCTTATTGAAGTTTATAGGTACGTTTATATTGAGTTCGTTATTAGGTAACTTGAAACATTAACTGAAAAAAGACCATGATATAGGTGCGTATAGTAAACACTTGTGCATTGAAACGAATGTATACTAAAAATAAAATGGCATACATTACATATACATATATATACATTCATCATATTCGTATGGGTTATAACCGACTTTGAAATAAGTCTTGCCTGAGATCTTAAGTCAGAACACTTAATGTAAATATTTCTTAAGCTCTCTTCAAATCGGAACGCAGTACAACTACAGTGCAAGACCTGTTTACTATTAAACAGAACTCCCTTTTGCAGTCAACTTGCAGATAAGTCCGCAAACTTCGTGTACTGAAGTATTAACAGTTATTAAATATTTATTTGGCATACTAACAAAGGATCAGCGTGATTTCAGCTCACAAAGTATCTCGTTAGGCGATAAATTATTCAGGTGTTATTACGAGTTGTAATTTAGTTGGAAACACATGAATCTTCAAAGCCAGCGAGTAGCAAACACAGTTTGAGTTTGAGCGCTGGAGAGTGATGAGGGTCGAGATGCCCTCAGCGATATTACACACTTCCGGAGGATCGCATCGGTATATTCGTCTCGTGGCACTCTGCTTTTCATAATCCATCTTAATCAGGAAAAGAAAAATCACGTCTCGAAATTTGTACGGTTTCATCAATTAAATGGCTACATGATAAAGTAAGTATTCATTAAATAGGTCTATTACCAACGTATTCGGAATCATCTTTACAATAATAAAGCTATTTATTATATAGCGTGATGAGGGTTGAGAAGACATCTGTGATATTGCACAGTTCCGGAGGGACCTCCGCTAAATTCGGCGTATTACGACACTGACATTGTATTAGGGATCAGAAAAGAAAATTATAATTTAGTAATCTTATAAAGACACGGTATTCGGCCTGTTATTATTAAATACCGGTCTCGTGTGCCTGTCTGTACCACTTCCTCTATTCCGAAGCCGATATCTTGTTGATCGACGAGGCATCGTAATCAAAATATGGGCAGTTTCTTACTATAAAATTCTACTACAGATATGTGTACACATAGGCAAATGCGGTTACTAGGACCATCTTTCGAAAAGACATCATGACCACTTCTAAAGGTTAAATGGTCAGCTATCTCGCCGTATATTCCGAAGAGTAGAATGCATGTTTACAATATTTCGTGCACGCAGCAGACACATTGGGTTGACACAATAACTTAGGTAGCAGCTTCACTGGTACACAGATGCCACCAGGCGCTGTTTCGATAATAATTTACCTGTATATTATTATTGTGCCTATATGTTTTAAAAAAAAATTAAAAGGCGGCTTTTTGTACAACGAACTATCTGTTACGATACTTACTAGCTTTTGCCCGCGTATTACATATAAACACAAATAACATATAAACTTTCCTCTTCAATCACTCTATGTATTAACAAAACCGCATCAAAATCCGTTGCGAAGTTTTAAAGATTTAAGCATACATATGGATATAGGGACAGAGAAAGCGTCTTTGTTTTATACTATGTAATGATACGAGTAACAAGAATGAAGAATATCATTAGATACGAACACATGTTTGAAGCTAATTATGATTATATTACAGATAATAATGATTAGATTACAGGTGTAAATAACGTGATATTTTGTTCATTCTAATTAATCGAGTAAGTTTGGTACTCTATACATAGGTACTTTCAATTTTATCTAAATGATGTTACATACTTTTCAGTTACGGCCTTACGGCAAAATGTACTTGGCGTATCGGCCAGAATAGGGGTGCTTTAGGAGATTTTTCTATCATGGGGGTTTTTGAAGGCATACTAATCTGGCCCGCAAACGTACCACTTGCATCCTGTCGTTTCATAGGTACTTTTCTGTTCATGTATGTCACATGCACCTGGATCGCTAAGAAACTGCAGCGAGTTGATTCACGCGTGTGTATGGGACACGCGTGACAGGAAAAAGTCCCTCTCACGTCGCCGACGCCGTCAGGTCTCAATCCCTAGCAGTGTAGCATGGCCTCATTGCGGACACGTGACGGGATTGTTGCGAAGCTAACAGATTGTAGCGGTTGAAACACTGAAATTACACGTTTTCAAATCACGACTTTTAACGATGATATAATTTCGGCACAACTTCTTAAGATAGGTTTAATTACGAATAGCTATTAAAACCGTGCTATTTAATATATATTTCAATCCAATTTCAAAATTATTATTTATAATTTTCTATTTTCTGTAGTTCCTAATTCAGTCTTCATTCACAAACATGATATTTCTTGAGTTTGAACGTTGGTAACATTATGAATAATTTTCTCTCATGGTTTACATTGGAGTTAATCGAGATATACATATAAATCATGGATGACATAGATATAAGTCAAATATTTCAATAACATTTGGTATGCTAAAAAAATGCAAATATGCAAAGTTTGTTTTGTATAACATACAATGGATAGGCCAATGTTTAACACACAAAAGCAAAAAGCATTTCTGAAAACAATTCAATGGCTACAAAAATATGTTAAACTTTTCATGAATATACGAGAATCAAAATGATTTATAAAATCTCGATAGTTTAAAATGCAAACTCCAATTGCTTTCACGTTCAATTTTGGAAACCTACTATAAAGAAACAGGCGAAACATCAATAGCTTAGTGGTTTAAGCTCGGTCTTTCATTCGAGGGTTCTAGGATTCATAGGTTCTGATTTTTTAAAGTTATGTGTCTATTAAAATATTTTTACTTGCTTTATTCCATACACCCCTGAGCGTCCTTTAAGAACGATTTTAAAGGTAAAATCAATAGCACTTCGATAATGCAATAGGCCCTATAATTCTTAGATTTTAGAGAGAGAGAAAGTAGCCTCTCTTACTCTTAAAGACTCGTAATCCGCATGGAAACAGAAATGGATAGATGGCACTGCAAAAATACCGTATAAAGTCTGGTAAACATATATTATATTTAACGAAGGTTTAACAAGTGGATGGGGATTTCAGCAAAAACATTTTTAAAGCGAAATGAATGAATATGCAAATCCGCTCAATGTGGCGCGGGATAGCGTTCGGTTCAAAAGATACGTTAAATTTTTAAAATATTAGGTATCACATATATGTATATTTATGTTTTTATAACAACAAAATATTTAAGACTAGCACACATTTGTTATCTGTACTGTCTGTTATCTTAAACCTTCACAATAAGGATTTAGCCAACGACATGTACCCACACATAATGCAAACACGTGAAGTAAAAAAAGCAAAAAATATGTTATGGAAATTCTCATAAAGATATATTTTAAAAGAGTTGCAATAATATACCGACGCTGGAAAGCGTAATTGCTGTAACTCTAAAATATGCAATCTACACAAGAGCGAATAAACCTAATCCTAATAATTATAAATGCGAAAGTCCGTTTATTTGTTTGTTTGTAACGCCTTCACGCTTTAACTATATCAAGCTATAACCGATCGTTATGAAATTTTGCACACACATTGCCAGGGGTCTGGAAAAAGACATAGAGTACCTTTCATCCCGTAAAATGATACTACTCCCGAGGGATAGAAAAGTAACTTTTATACCTACAATGTATACCTACGGCCTCTTTGTGCGAATTTACACATGAGCACGAGCGAAGCTGCGGGTAATACTAGTGTTTTTATATCTTAGAAACAAAATAATAGCTTTTTCGACCTAAGTATTTTTTTGTAATGGGTTATTTCATTAAGGTGTTTTGGGGTAACTTGTATTAAATTGTTCTAACCTTTATTTACGTTTTTTTGTAATAAGAGAGTAATCTTCTATTTCTGCTTTTAAATAAATATGGTTAACAAAGAATGAACATTTAAGTGCTTAAATAAGGACAGCTTCTTTAAAATTATACGCAGACACTCAATTTGATTTATTTGTATAGGGAAAGGAACGAATGTGAAACACAAACAAATGTTAAGGTCGTACTCAACACAACACGATTTGTGTAATCGAACGAAAAGGGCCACATTTCGGCAGTAGGTAATCTTTATAATGCCAGCGAAGAAAGGGCAGATTTATATTGTACGTCCAATAAACTGCCCGTTTAGGCGGACTTTCTAAAAGAC
This sequence comes from Urbanus proteus proteus, assembly GCA_018251915.1. NCBI lineage: Eukaryota > Metazoa > Arthropoda > Insecta > Lepidoptera > Hesperiidae > Urbanus > Urbanus proteus. The sequence goes on along the minus strand of DWPV01003254.1, from coordinate 2,843 downwards.
TTGCTTATAGTTACTACAATAGAATACAGTGATATTATTTTCTATTCTAGCTTTAAGGGCTTGATAGTGCTCATTACATGAGATATGCCTACTTCGACAGCGCATTTTTTCTACTTTTTTCCTAAGATATCTTAAAAATCATAAGATAAGTTATAAACACTTACACTTTTATCGTTATATACCTGTAATCGTATTGTATATAGTAGTATAGTAGTAAAGTAGTGATCTTTATTACTGTGTGCGATAGTAATAATAAATAAGAACAGGATAAAATGAAAGGCGATGAAAATGTGAAGATCTTGCAACTTATTCCATAAAGTCACATCTGGAGCTAATATACTTCTATTTAACAGACATTAGCCAACTAATTTAGAGAGAAACCTCAACCGCAACCAAATGAAGGAGTATATCTGCGTTTATATCTAATCGCTTCCCATTTGTATCAACTACCCGAAATGAAATTTAAAATGAGTCTACCCCAGTAATGGAGAGGGCGGAAACTAGTGTGAAAACACTTAAATTGAGTGCGGTGAAACTCCCAAATCCACTTTATGAATAATATTTGTGTTTTGATGGTAATGTATGCGAAAAAGTTATGGGTGTATCTACGTTTATGATGCTCGCGATTGTGTATAAAATACGCATATAACGTAAGTGATAAAACATAATAACGTAATATTCTTTATCGCAAAAATGTATGTAATAAAACATTGGAGATAAATGTTAATGAAATATAACTTCACTGTTAATCTTGTGTTTTTTCGAACATGTCACAACGAATGTTGGTGCAGAATTAGAATCAGCATAATGTCTGGCTTGAAATGTCCGGCTAATACAACTTATAAACCATAAATGAAATAGTAAAAAAATAAAAGACGCTTTCTACGCACATAGCCCCACAGTAGATTTTTCTCCTCGGTCGTGGGTGCCATGGACACACAATAACGAATACACAAACACCCAGACCCAGAACAGAAATATAAACTCATCATGCAGATATCTGTCTAGCCGGGATTCAAATCCGGGACCCACTGCGCGTCAGACTGGTATGATAACCGCTCCGCCACGGGGGTCGTTAAATAGTATATAGTAATAGTAATTTGCGAAATATGAAAAGCTGCCTTTTTAAGTTAACTTCGAAAAACGCTGAAAATTTTCGACAACTTGTATGCTTAGTCGTAGGTAAGTACTTCACTATTGTCATTTTACAACACAAGGACGCTGTCTTAGTACCAACATACTGACATACTGGTCTTTAGTTGCCTTACTCGTATTCTGCTGAAATATATCACAGATGGCATCGTAACCCTTGTCTCTTACAAACCTCTCAAACAATATTCTACTTACAATCTTGTTAGATTTATGTGTTTAATACACGTATGGTTATAACGTATCATTAATAATAATGAATAATTAATTGTTTTCATGAATATGTTTGTAAATTTAACAGAGAAATCATATTTTTATAAATATTGTTCTTAGTCATGTGTGCAGATAAAACCGCTGTGGCAGAACGGTCACCATACTTGTCTGTCACGCAGTGGGCCCCGGGTTCGAGTCCGGCCCGTTTAGATTTCTGTTCTGGGTCTAGGCCTTTGTGTATTCGTTTTTATTTTAAAGAGTAAGACAAATTTTGTCCATATTTGTCGACGGTTAGATTCTTCCTCGATTCTTCCTCCCCCGAACGTGTAAGATGTGGAATGAACTTCCTCCAGAGGTATTCCCAGTGCGCTATGACATGGGGTTCTTCAAGAAAGGTGCAAAAAGAGCTCTCCTACAAAGCTGGCGAAACATGGCGACTCCTTTGGTGTTGCAAATGTCCATAGGCGACGGTGACCACTTAGCATTAGGTGGCCCGTCTGCCTTGTTCGTTAGGTTAATAATATAAAAAAATGTACACCATATAAACTCATTAACGGAGAACGTTAAGTTCGAGCCGCTTCCGACTACCCATCACAATAATATGTTATAATAATTATATTAATTTTTACCATTACCCATTTTAAAGATACGCTTTCTATATGTATAGCATTAGTTAAATGAATTGTTTATTCCCATACTGTGTGAGATTCACAATATATTTCGCTCAACAACATCTCCTGTTCTCTCTATAACATGCGAATATATTTTTACAAGCGGCAATTATTTCAGAAAGGAACTTTCTGTAGCTGTTCACTTGCTAGAGCATTTTCCTTTTAGCTTTAATTTACGGGCGACATCACATCAAACGTAATTCCCTATCTTCTCCAGTCACACAGAAAGGGTTGATGTTTGAACAAATATATTACATTCGGAACTGGTACTGGTGTGGCAGTGAAGCCTGAATATTTGGAAGTGGATGTTTATGGTTGTTTAAATAATTGGGACGTTTGCTAAGAAAACAAAGGAGTTATAGGATGCTTATTAGGATGAGTAGTTTAAGATCGTATCGTATTGTCAATTAGATATCAACAATATTTTATGTATGTAGGAACTCGGGAAAATATTTTTGTAATTGGTAAAACTACGATTAAGTTATTGCAAGCGTCTTTGTTTTATTTGAAGCGGCTATCGAATGAGCAACCCATCTAACCGTAAGCGATCGATTGCGTTCTTAGTATTGTGTAGAAGCCTTAACTTATCCTTAACTCAAATCCCTTGCTTCAGGACTAAGTTGGAATGCAGCATGTACATTGTTTTTTTTTTGCTGTAACGCTACTGCTGATAAGGTACTACTGCTGTTATATAGCAGAATACATATATTATCATGGTGCGGTATATCTAAACTGATGCAACTTGTTTGTGCCTTGGACTCAATGCAACACGATATTACACATACATGTAGGTAAGATATGTTTGTACCC
>DWPV01003253.1:0-15525 GCA_018251915.1 Urbanus proteus proteus | reverse complement strand
TGTCTGTTTGGCTGAGCTAATCTTCTAAACGGCTGGACGGATTTTGACGGGACTTTCACTGGAGGATAGCTAAAGGTTTAAGGCGTAACATAGGCTACTTTAATTTTTGAAAAATCTATTAGCGCGCGCTCCACGCGCATGCGCGCGTCGTCGCGGGAGAGCGGGATGACATTTATGTTCAAATATGTATTCCTTTTTACTTTTAAACGCGGGTGAAACCGCGGGGTTCAGCTAGTAGTAATTAAGAAAAATAACTTTTGCGGTGAATACTCTTATGCAAAGCCGCGCCTACGATCTATTATGCGGTGTTGACAACACAGAAGCTGTGATGAGCAACACCTGTCGTGTTGTCAACAACTTTCTATCTTATTTGCACATAGTTTCTTTTAATTGCAACGCTAAGGTTCTAATGATGATGCTAATTACATCAGGCTACGTTAATACCTACAATATTTTTCCGTCTTTATAATATCAATTAACGTTTTTTTACAATTTAAAATAATTTACATTGATTTATTTTATAAGTATATTATATTTATTCATACGTTATAATTTAAGTTCAATAAGTTAAAGTAATTAACCAGCTTGTGTCTCAATTTAGGTACCTAAATCTTTGTCGAAATCTCTGCTTGAAATAATATATTCTATTTCACTTTAAGAAGTTATTCTTTTACACCTAGGTTAGAAGTTAGTATAGTAAAGGTGATTAGATACATAACATTTGGCGTAGTAATTAGACTAATTCTTATATTTTTGTGTTTAATATTATTTATTAAACTTTCAATCAAGAATTTACATGCAGAAAATAACATACAACGTGGTTATATTTTGTCTGACACCAACTTTATAAAATTGTTTAAATATTATTTAACTCATTACAACATGTAAATTACAGTTTATAATTAATTGTAGCCATATATATCACCTTGTTAATATATAATTTTCATATCTATTAAATTAACGACAGTAGACGCACATTCACTCAGTTTTTATTACTTTTGTTAATTATTTTGCGTATTTGTAACACAATTAGTCAATTACGTTGATTTATAATTGGTTAAATACAATCGTACCTTTCGCCGGAACGCTTAACGTTCCACGAGTCCGCGAGCAATCGCCTGGTTGTCTTAACCGTCGAGTTTATGCGCCATTTTATTAACAACACGTAACTTACAACCGCCCATTACGCTGTCCGACGTTACTGTTAATAATGTTTCATAATTAATTTTAGGGCCATGAAGTCGTAACTGGATATTGTAGCTGAATTATAAATATTGATACGGTATTGAAATAGGAAATTCTTATGATGTTAAGTTTAGTACCGTTAGGTTGATGGCATTGGATTTTTTTTAAATATTTTTGACAAAGTAACTACTTAATGATTTAAGAAATATTAGTACAGCAACAAACATAGAAATAAATATATATTTAGACGAGGTCTTTAATGTAATATTGAGTTAGTATAATACACGCACTACTAAACCACAAAGCACAACTCTGATCTCAGCGTGAACGATAATTTCACACAACTTTAATAAAATTTATGGAGCATACCCTTTTATGTCTTGTATTTTGCATTCACGGTAAAGTAAAAGAAAAATTATTTCCCATTAGACATAGCTTCGAATCATATGTAGGATTGGAACCTCAGACCTACAGAACAGGGTCGAAGTTCACTGGACTATTATTCGTTACACAACAGCGTTTTGTACCCGTAAATATTACTCAGAAACTTTACGATAACACCTCAAAGTAAAAGGGCAGCCCTAAAGGTTACTTTAACTCAACAAGACGTAGCTCGAGACATATTTCAGCTCGAATCGTCTCACGATCGTATAACTCCAGCTGTCCGAGGTTTCCACTTTATGCACTCTTGCAACTTCACTGCTTAACGAAGTTGATTCATCGCATGTTTAATTCATTCACGGTACGGCCAATTACAATGGTTTCGTGCAATTTCTACACGAAAGAAACTTCCAATTAGACAGTCAAAGACGTTTTCGTTGGGACTTAGTTTGGCTATATTACTATGTTAGGACTGCCAAGTACAGCTTTCGCAAGATAAATTCTAGTTTGAAGTGTTGCTGAGAGGCATCCTGAAGTTATTTTTCAAACTTATAAGTATCTGTGTAATTCGGATGCGTTTTGGGTTTGAGAGAATTCCGATTAACTGAATGATAAGCAATATAATAAATCGTTTCTCAAAATTACATGTTAACCGCATTCAAATATGAAACTAGGGTGATGTACAGAAAAATTTTGACTTTCACCCAAATGTCACTATATTCATTTTTTTCCACACGTTAGGAATTTCAGTGGTGACAACTATAATCTTAATACTTGCATGTAATTAATTTGACGGTTAGATAACATGAATTCTGTTGAAATTTACCTACATGAGTTTAATTTATTACCGTGGCTCTATTACTTACGAAATCTCAGAATCAAGACATAACCCAGTAACCAAGTATTAGACTATACTTTGTAAAATGTCATTCACTCGCTTCCTACGACTCCTATGACCATATGATTGTTTTTCCCGAACAGCACTCTCATTCTATTTCCGTGGATGTCGAGTATTAGGTAAATCATCTTAGGGACTTGAGCAACCATTTTAAGGCAAAGTTCCTGCATAATGGGCATATTAGTCGCACAATCAAACGATAACTAGACAAAATTTCTTTTACAGAAGTGGTTCATACGAGTATGCGATGGACAATCTGCCAGTCAACCTGCTAATCAATCAAAGGCCCAGACGTGGGACGAAATTTATCCACTGACTGATGCAGTCAGCAACGTAATCGCTATTAATTACCAAAGTAATGTCTTTCCATCGCCGTTCAAATTAAAAACAAACGTATAAAATAATTACTTTCAACTTTCGAACATTAATTTTTACTGATGTACACATACACACATACATACATACGTTCTATACTCCAATAAATTTACGTAACTGACAATATAGCTGTCTATTGTAGTTGTATTTCTTAAAATAGAAGCAGTTAAAGGTGTTTATTACAGTAAGTACTAAAATTCCTCAGCCCACAGGTTAATAAAAAATTGGAATTTACGCCACCGTTAAAAGACTCTATTTAAATACTGCTAGTATAATAATAAAGTCGAGTAGAGGTTTGAGACGTAGAACACTGAACTTGTAGTTGAATAAATAGGTAACCAAAAATTTTTTATATATATTTCAATTCTTCAGCCTTTCGCCAACCACTGCTGGATATAGACCTTCTCACTATTTTTTCACCCTTCCCGATCTCACGCTGTTCTCATCCAGCCTTTTTCCGCCACACGTGTGATGTCGTTTGTTCACCTAGACGGTTGTCTCCCAACATTTCTATGGCATATATTTCAATTACATGCTGGCAATTTTTCCGACGGGCTTTTCTTATACGGAGAGCTGTTACCGTCACTTTTTGCTAATACGTGGTTAGGCTTGGCTTCAATCGTATCAAACTAAATAAATAGATTGACTTGATGGCATACATTTTTAATGTACCTATGTAGTTTATATTGGAGTGATGTATGTGTACATATTGAAAATAAATTATCAATTTTTAAGACCGCGAAAGAACATTCAAACGTACAGTTATAATGCTGTTTATTTGTTTTTTTTTTCATTCCGAGACCTATACCCAATAGTATAAAAATATGTTCCTAATGGAAATACTTTTCCATAGGACAATTCACGATTGAGACACAAATCTGTTTGTCCAATAAGCTTAATATTCCGTTTAAGTTCTAGGTCTCGCGGTCGTAGTTGGCGAAAGTCCACATCAAGGTAAATACGAGTATCCACTAATAATAGGTATCGTTTCAACTTCGATACAATCTTTCGCTCATTATCCTAAAGTAGATCGATTTCATGGATCTATGCCAGATAGATAATCTAGACCTTTTATAATCATTACATTTATAATCTTAATCTAAATCATTTTCTATATACGGTTTATTATATTTGTATCAATAAATTCTCATTTACAGAGTTTATGTTACTGATATTTGTATTCCACAAATTTCTCCCAAGTTTATAAGACGGAAGTGCAATACAATCAGTAGATTTCCAATTTTCAACATAGTACTTACGTCACGCCTAGTCCGGAAGACCACGAAGAATCTAATCTGCATAAGGCCAGCATAGGCTAATAAATTGAACTATTGTTACAAGTAACAAGTGCTTGCTATCAATATGAGCCTACGCGAGAAAGTCTCTCACGGGGGGACAATATGCATTTAGCATACGCTTATCTAACGACGTTATCTGCGAAACATAATATCAATTAGAGCTTATAAAGTATCGTTATTATCGTATCGTATTCAATCTCGAATCGGAAGAATAATTGTTGAATTATATGTCCGCAGAGCAAAGACAATGAGGTCAAGTAGTAGATGCCTAACTGATTACTTTATGAATGAGTGTAATTGTAATAATGGACCACCTACTAAAGTAATAAATACTGTAGAATAGTAGATAGTATCACAACTGTAGTAGATAGTACTGTAGTTTGTAAACAGATTAAGATTTCTTCCAGTTGGAAGTAATTTTCTTTATAATATAGAAGTAAAAAAGCATACCTGAGAGACATCTATCATCAAATGTTTTATATTAGTATTTACTTTATAATAACCTCGTTTAAATAAACATACTAGAACACGGGTACACTTAACATTTAACACAGTTATCAATCTAGGAAGAATTCTTCTACATACAACATAAACCATATAGGTAAAACACTGAGCAATTGTCCTACAGCGTAAATTATTAGGTATTTGTAATCCCGACTACATTCCTGTAACGTGACTTTGAATTGCTGGCTCATTTTACCATGTGAAATTGTCCGTTCCAAGATCAAAAGAACGGTTACCGAGGACTAGAATTATCCCGAGTGCATCGAATCGATTATCATTCGATTCCCGTCGCAATGCATCACTGCACCACCGCTCGTGACCAAGCCTCACTTAAGGCCTTAGGGCCTGTGCACATGGTAAGATTTTATAATTCATAAATGCACGCGTACCAAATTGTAATAAATATTTCTAAGACTTTAAATTTTAATTAATTTACCTATTACTTAAATACAGTTGCAATAAACAATACCTAATGTAACTTATCTTGATCTCCGTGAAATTTTGATTCATTGACAGTCATATCTTTAATTATGGTAATAAACTTAATACGGTTATTTAATACTATTGGATTTAACCAATAAAATCACAGGAATACCCAGTTATTTTACTTTTTGTAATAAAAGCATGCACAATAGTCAATCCATACCTTTTAGTTCTTTTCAGTAATTACTACGGTTTTAACATTAGAATATTTTACAATGCATACTTATTTTTAACAACTTTATTTTATAGATGTGAAAATTCAATGGAATTGATGCATATTAGCACCTTATACACGAGCCCTAAGCCGTGCGATGAGAGCTATCAAATAGTTTTATCCGAGGAAAGCTATAGGAACACTGTAAAATCAAATATCAAATATTAATTCGATTTGTGACTTCGCATAAATAACTTGAAGGAAGTATTCAGTAGATTTATGCGATACTAGAACCCGGTACTATAATTGAAAGGAAAGCGATAAATATTATTCGTATTGATAGTTTAACTCTAGTACCTATATATTTAATTTTAATATTAGTTATCTGGCCGCGGTTCTGTCTGGATTTCGTTGGATCTAAAATATTTTGAAGTTTAATTTGACTATTTGATATTAAATAAGCCAAATAATAATCAATATAAAGTATAGCTTACTTTATGAACATTTAACTCAATACGAGTACCAATTGTTCTTCCTATATCCTATATTTTTATTCCTGATTGATATCAATAAACTAACATACTAGCAAATATCAATATTTCATCATGCTATTATACAGTTATCTCAATCGTAAAATTTATAGCAGGTTTATTAATTTTATTGAATTCCATAATAATTTCTCTACAAATCGTAAAACTTAGGTAATGATCATTATTGTTAGAAAGCAATGCTGACCTTACCAAAAACAATATTTAAAACTGCTTCAGTTATTATTCATCTATCACTGAATACTCCTTAAAAAAGAAAAATTTAGAATGTTTAGATCATTATACACAACGCTGGATAATTTTTTTAGACTTTAGTTACTTCCTACTTTAGAAAAAATTGTAAAAAACAAAAGTTGTCTTTCTTTGTGATATCCATATGCATTACATTTACATTTTGTATGCCAGAGTTTTTTTTAAACATAGGCACTTTGTTTATTTAATTTTAGAGATAAGATATCTCCTTCCACAAAAAATATAATCCATTTAACTTTTACGGAACAGGTGGCAAATCACGTTAAATAAACATGACAAATAAACATTAATAAACAGGCTTAATAAATTATAACCATTATTATGTGCTACATAAAAGTTTAGAAAACATATCGTGTGTTACGTTTTTCTAGCAAATATAAATGAGTTTCGCTTGTGTACAGTGGTAAGACTGATCTGATCATTATTCACTAGTACAAACTATCTCTTGCCTTATAGCAGATCTTGTAGCACCAAAGCGATTTAAGCTTATTACAGTCTATCAAATATATGTAAACGAAACGATTGGAACATTGAAATGATCATACAATTTGTACCACCGCCTTCTAATGGGAATTAAACTTGTACCAAGCTTTTACTTGATTACCATTAAACTTTCTTGAGATACATAATATACAGATGAATTTACCAAATAGACTTATAATGCAATAAACTTTCCAGTACATCAGTCCAATAGATCTTATAATTTTATCATAGCCACTAGATAATAATTTTATTACAGCTACGGCCCAAGTTAATAAAAAACAGGAATACTATTGATTAAAAATATTGAAAAATAATTACTAGTATAGGTATGTACCTTCAGCAAAAGACGACTGTAATTTTTTTTAAAAAACTGTAAAACGTTATTGATAACACTTTTCACTGATTTATACAACCAAGTTCTGAACTAGTGGTTTCGTTATATGTTTATATTGCATTATAAAATTACATATTTTGTTTTTTCTTCTTTTTTATATATAATTTCATTGCACGTTTTTATTACTTCGTTTCTAGATAAATATCACGTATGGGGTCCGGGGCACACGTCCACGGTGCAAACTTAACGATCTAACAAACGATTTCGCTTTCACGAAACGACCGGACAAATTGCTTGCCTCTCAAGCGGGCCGATATATCTCGTTATGTCTGCAGGACAGACAGGGAATGTGGAAAGCTTGCTATTTAGCCAGCAATTGGTTTTTAAGAAGCACGTAAATTTAAATAGTGATACGGCACACACTTAAAACCAATTCAAAAAGTTATAGACAGTTAAACTAATTGCCATTTCTTTATTACAAATTGTTTAACGGTTTTCAATTATGTATTACATTATTGTTATCCCATGATGATTTAGAAATGATATTCTCTTAGTAGGCGCCTACCTCAATATTTTTTTTAATCGCTGGTCTCTATGATATTATATTTTTTAAATTAATAAAATAAAAGGCAAAACATTCGTTCATTTAAAAAGGCGATCATGTTCAGATACCGCAAAAACTTTAAACCATTATTATAGTTACAGCACTCAGGACATTTCTAGAAGAAGTCATCCACAAAGTTATAACTAATTGGTAACAGGTCCGTTTGTAATATACATACCGTTATATTATTAATATTATGATATAAAATTCAACCATGAATAAATCGAAGATAAAACCTTTCTATGAGAGGCGCGATGAAAGTTTGTATGAAAATCTTGACAAAGTCAACTCTATAGGCTTATATATTTAATCTCTTTGGAGGTTCCGCAATTATCCTATTGTTGGCCATTCCGAGAAAGTAATAGATGAGTATTATTTTTCCTATCCCGGCTTTCTACTCAAAATAATTTCATACTCATCATCATAATAACGGTATGATTGATTCGAACAAATCTAACAGATTCATTTTATTGTTAGAGAGATGATATATGACAATACAGTTTCTGAGGCAATAATTTTAGGAAAACTACATTAAGGACGTAGATACTAGTATCAGGAATGAAATGAGTTTATATATTTACTCTAATTTCATGGTTCCAAAATAATTTACAGATACCTAAGATTGCCATTAATTATTGCTATCTTTAATGTACTTTGATGGTGGTAGATCTTTATTATTATGAAAAAGTTACCTAAAATAAAGCGGTTCAGCTTAATCCACAAGGATAGTAACGAGGGGCGGTTACTTGTTAACTACAATCGATTCTGTAAAACAAATGAAGCAAACACGCGTTAACATTCGTATGTTTTATCCTTGGTAATTGTATAAAACCGATGGATAATAAACGCGTCTAAATATATTAAATTTATTGTGATGTAAATAATAATCTTTATGATATTAATATAAGTAGCCATACAGTTTACATATGCCATGTTCCAAATAGCATTAAAATATTAGAAAGAAATTTAGCCAAAATTTCCAGATGAAATCAGCAATCAAAAGTGAATCCATAAAAGATCAGTTACACGTGAAAGTTGTTAATTAAAAGAAGATAATTATGCATCACGGCTTCAAAGATGTAATGAGTCTGACGAGTTATACCACGGACATGTAGTTATACCATTAAACTAGGTTATTATCTTTTCAATCGCTTTTTTCCAAAAGAATTTTACACGTTGATGGAATGCGTTTCATATTACTTTATAAGTATATCAAAAGATAAACATATCTGAAACACTTATTATTTTTGTCACCTTCATCTTTTCAAATTCTTTCTTCGACGTGCCTGTTAGCAAAATCACAACATATTTGACTGACATATAGTTGTAACCTGTAAGTTTCCTTACGCTTTTTAGATATACAATATACACATAAAATAAATAATATTATTATGTTGGTTTTTCCACCTGATAGACATCCCCATGGACATCGGTAATCAACCCCATATAAGTCCTACCTGAGGTTGGCCTCAGATGAGTTGCTGAGGACTAAGTTGGACTAATGTCTCCCTAACCACACCCTTCAAACTAGAACCATACAGGTCTCTACCACCTTTCAGTTAGTTTGGATATCTCATTAAACTTTGTTACGTTACCAACTGTATAATTTGTTTTTTGTTCGTATAATTTCTAATGGGAATACATAAAAACTTACACGATATTGATCAATTAAAACAACATAAATATCACTTTCTATGTTGTAAGTCAGCTAATTAAACTATAGCATTTAAAGGCAGCTTTGTTAAAAGCTTTGAAACATGTCGTTTGTATAAAAACAGCATTCTTGCTAATGATTTATGAAAGTATCTAGGTGTTGTCGACCTGTCGTAGAATAGCAATCGAGCAAAACATTCCTAGGTACATTGCGATAGCCATTTAACTTGTATGTTACGCAAAAACCGCGGCTCCAAGTAAGGTCTGGCGACCAGCGAGTTGTATGAGAAAAAATGATTTCCACCATATTTGTTTTCTGAGCTCATATCTACCTGCTTTCTGTAGACAACGCCCTACTTGTAATTGTTTTTACTGTACGACTCATTGCGCAATGACTGCTTGTAAGCTTAATTGGATACTTTCCTTAAGTTAGTTGTATTAAAAACGATATTAAATTACAGTAAAAACATGTAGCTACTAAAACAAGTCTACTAACGAAATATTTTGTCTATGGTTAGTTTGTTATCCTAGATCCTGAAGTTTAGATTTTCAATTTGATTGTTTCATGTAGAGTATATTCATTATTCATATTTAGTAATAAATATAAGTATCTAGATATAGATATAGAAGATTATTTATTTTCACTCATTATTTATTATTTTGTGCCATCCAATTCCGCTTTTCTCCGCTGTGATCACACATTAATTATCACTAAATTAAATCATCCCACTGCGTCGGTAGCTAATTACCATCAATCAGCCTACATTCTCTTTACATTTAATGTTATAAAAAACGATTACCAGTCTGTAATTCGGTGAAAGAACTGCAGATAAGCCTAAAATAGATTTACCACCGTTTTAACCACTTACAGGTATATTGGGTGGTCACGGTTTAACGATCAACAAAACAACAGCATCGGTAATAGCATGATATCTACTATATTGTTATCGATGTTACGCGCTCCATGCGCGAATATGATTGAAACTTAATATGGTAAGACCAGCGCATAACGCGACTTGCCTGTACGGATTGTACGGTGTTCATGTTACCCGAAACTTTAATATACGAGACACAAGAGTAAATATATCTACATTAGACTAAGGTTATTAAATAACCCATAAAATAACATGGAAAAATACGAAATAAACAACAACAACAACAACAATAACATACCTACCTATCACAAAAAAGAAACTAAAATTACTATAGTTTGAAATAATCTCACGCTTCATTAAAAAAAAATCAGAAATACATACAAACTTCAATTCCAAAAAGTATTAAGTACACTTTCCACATAAATGAAGATAGATTTATAATTCCATGAAAAACTTGCAATAAATTGCAATTTATACAAATCTTAAACAAAAACGGTAAAATTAATTATAATTTTTCCGTCTCTAGCCACCAAAACTTATTTAACATAATTTAGGATCAAATTATCGCAAAAAGCCTAATAAGGGAACAGTTCACTCAACGGTTTGTGATTTAATAAATAATTTAAGTAAATAAAACTTGGAATATTTTGTCTACATTGCTTCATTTGTTTTTTTTTCTTTTCTTTTTTCAAATGTTCATTTTAATTAATACCAGTACGTAGGTATACAATTTTGTGCCTGTGTTAAATAAAATTAAAATGAATCACGATGAAATAAAATCTTATTGTAAATTATAAATTGCCAAGGACATACATATTTTATTTTTATATTCACTTACCATTCGATTTTGTAAGTAAAGTAGTAAATGTTCCCACATAAAAAAATAATATCACACTTGCAAAAAAATTAAGATCCTTTCATATTTTGTGGAACATAAGCCTAAAAAAATGCGTCCAAATCTTATGTAAACAATACTTTTAGCAAATTGTATAAGATGCCTTGTAATATCGAAAATATCGTCTTTGGGTCGCGGCACACATAGTTTCTTTTATTTGAGTGTCGATTACAGAATTCGATGATTATTATCGATATCGTAACACTAACTGTTGTTTCCGTGTAAAGTATTATGTTGTTGTTTATGAGAACGCTGATTTCCAACACCGATTGCGAATTGTTCCGTATTCGTCGTATGTCTCATTCTTTACTCATGAGGAAGCATTTTCTTATATTTTTCCGTATTCATCCTTAACTATTCAACTCCTTTATTCAACAAAATCAACTGTTCGATTAGAATGTTTATTCTAAAACTCTAAATCAATAAGTACTTTGAATAAAGTCGTGAGCTGCCAAATATAACACATACAGAACATAGGTACATATAATGCTCTATATATCTACTTCTATTACTACTGCATATTATTGATATGCCTAATAATCTTATTGCTAATCCCAATATTTTTAAACAGTAACAGATGTTTCCTTTAAAACTTTTGTGACATAAGACAACATTTATTTTCCTGATATTTTATTATCCCGATATTTTTTCATGAAACCTTAAACATTCAAATTAAATGACTACAGAGGCAATAACTTCTTCTGTAAAGTGACATATTTTGATAGTAATGCATTATTGAACTACACACTACATCGTCCTATAAAGCTACCGACATACTGAAAATTCATACAAACATTACATAAACAGATTTGAACGTTACAATGTTTTGTAATAACATGCAGATAGCTTGTAGTAACTCGCGACCCACGCGAGTCCTTTTATTTGGCTATCGGTTACTGAGTGATGGAATTGTTCGATGGTTATCAGTGCTGCTTGCTCATTGACGTAATGCGTGTAATCTGACTAGTAGGACCATAATGTAGAATTTTATGGGATGTCCTGTATAAATTCAATTTGGTTACTTTTTATTCTTAAATTTATATCAAACGACAATATAGTGCTGCTAGGTGAATTTAGCGAGTATTTCAATTTAATATTTTATTGTATGCTGTTAAACTTCAGCGTGTTCTGTTACTGCCTATAGTACTACTGTGTCCTGATTTGAAAATGGTAAAAGCGGAAAACTCACACAAGACATTCCGATTTAGTCTAGTCTAGTCTTATGTAAATCTCAGGTACGACTTCCTATCAAGAGTTGTAGTATAACAACTAATTACTTAACTGATAGAGTACATACTCATTTGCTACTTCAGTTTAACAAAAAGAAAATATATACATATATCTAAGATATACAATGATTATGGTTATTAAACGTATATATAAAGGTTGGTTTAAATTCGCGAATAGTACTGCTTGTCCGCGATGGCGTCAGACGTGTGGCCACTCTACTCTGAACAAATCCAACCAAGACAAATGTTCGGCATTATCTACTCTAAGTCTATAACAATAGCATCCATATATAGGCTTAGAAATTTGAATAGCAACGAAACTGATATGGCTATATCTAAAATATTTAGCCTATTCAATAACATGGTAACTAAATCCTCCCAATTTGGAACGCCGGAAGTAATCGCATTATTTTTCATAAAGGAAGCGTATTTTGTTCTAGGTTAGATAAAAATCGTATTTCATTGCATAACCTAATTTTAAAGGTAACTGTTACGTTATTTAGGCTTTTGATATTTTAGCGGATTAAGGCCAAACTAAAAGTATAGATCAGTTAGGTTAGGTTAGTAAATAACCTACCTACATACCTATAGCGAAATTCGTTATAGTGCACTGCGGTAACATAGCTTCAATTGTAATCACTTTTGGTATAGTAGTTGGATTTTAACGTAACACTAAATGGTACCTCACGATATGGACTATATTGTATTGTAGTTAATTTTGGTCTATCTTCAATCCTTTGAATTAATTTATGTAGTTTTGGTTTGATGTCATTTCAAACACACCGTTTGTAGCTACATAGAGACTGAAATTTTAAAAATTATAGAAGTCTCTATTCCAACTTAATGTCAGTTCTTCGAACTATTTTTGCAAATATTTGCGATTAACTTTCATTTTAATTTATACATATACGGATTTGTTAAATCTGAAGCGTGTAAATCTGTTCTTAGAAATAGTCACTTTCAAGAAACCGACCGTTGATTAATTAATCAATTAATCGATCGAGTGAATGTATTTCAGACTGTGTACAACCAATTAATTTACATCGTAATTGTAATTACATCATTTATAATATAATACTAATCAAAGTATCATTAATTACTGTAACAGCGATATTTCCGAATATAACCAAATCATTGTATAAAGATCTATTATATATTTTAAAGTAATCTAACAGACATGACAGCTTTTTAAAGACTGTGACCCTTCACTAAAATTAGGGAGAAAGTAATTATATTTGTTAACAGAGCCCTTTAGCCCTTAGGTTCCCTTTTTAGGGGGCGTTGAGTAGTCTCGAGATGCAGTTTCCAGTCTAGATCCAATTTGTTTCCCCTCTACACTTCGTTCGCTTTGCTTCGCAGACAAACTTTATCTATATGTATGTATGTTAAATTTTTTAGCAAAGATTACTAAGAAGATCAGATTTTGGGCTAAACATTTTATGTTAATTTTATAATTTTAAATGAATAAAACAGTGGGTATTATTTCAACATAATTAAAACACATTACAGTTAGAATACCAAAACAATGACCTTTGTTACGAATTGATACAAAAATAGCAGTTTCGTAATTTACTTACCACTTATTCATTCTGGCATGAACAACGGCAAGAAGCGGCCACAAATTTTATCAAAATTATAATCAACAGACTTTAGATTTTAAGCTATTTTAAATTATTAAACTGAAGCACATACCTACTTAAATAAGTAAAACTGTGAATTGATGGTCTACTTATGGCTTAATCTTAGGCCTCAAACGATCTTGCCTGAATCCACGAGAGTGCTTTTGATTTTTCATAGTATTGTAAATTAATTTTAAAACGATAAAGAGATATAAAATTAAGTGCGGAAGCATTCTTTAAACGATGCACTTTTGCCACGGTAACATGATTAAATATGGTCAATAACACCAAATACTATAGAAACATATTCAAACTCACTACGTTGTTTTGAGAGATGTTAAAGCTTTACGATTCATTCCGAAACAGATAATATAGGACATAGGTAGAGTCTATGTGCAAATGCTATGTGCAAATATCAACCCCACACTAACATGTTTACCAGAAGTTTCGGCGTTGGAATCAATACTTTTGCGAAACCCTTGGTGCCAGTCTGTCGAGCGGGACCCTCGCAGAATCCCTCCCTTCGTCTAACGCGCTAAGTGAAGCCATTTGAGAGGATTTAATGGTCGTAGGGGAGTCATGTTACGCCTTAGAGCTGTCTCTAGTTCTATAAATTACGCTAAAGAGTTTGTTTTATATAGTACAAAAGGAGATACGAGTATGTGTTCGCTGTATGCTTTGCAAAGGAATGTGTAACAGGCGCATGATGCAACAACCATCATATATACCGATCTGAAATACTCACAGAGGGTTAAATTCATACCTACTTACAAGTATACCTACTACCTACGTATTGCATATAGGGTAGTATTTTTTTCATTGTTTCTATATTTTCTAGTGATATGATCAAATTCCTTGGTATGAACAAAGCATTGACTTTATTTATTACATTTAGATCACAAGACTTCCAAATCATTATGCAAAAGAATAACAAATTTTACTGTCTGGTTAAAAAGACAACTAAAATAATTCAAGTTTGACATAATGAGAATAGTCGATAGAAAAAGATCGTTACTAGATTACAGACACGATTAATGACGATTACAATCCAACTGTTTTCACTTCTTAGACCGTTAGTAGGTTATTCTTATTCAGATAAACTGCATGCCTACAACTGGTTTAGGAATCTTGACATTACTTTACATTATGGTAAATCTAGTAATTAAAATTGTTCTGAGCATATTTGGTATTACTTTAGTTGTGTTCCCATAATATTAAACGACTAGGTGATCTCCGCGGTTTTACCCGCGTTAAACAAAAAGGCATATATATTTGAACACAGCTGACAACCGGCTTATGCTTTTAAAAAAATTAAAGTACCCTAAGTTACGTCTTAGACCTTCAGCTATCTTCCAGTGAAAGCTCCGTCAAAATCAGTCTGGCCGTTTAGAAGATTACCTCAGCCAAACAGACAGACAGAACGACAGACAGACAAAAATATATATTTTTGTTATAGGTAAGCATTGAATAAAAAGGTTTTATTTTCAAATCTCAAACAGACACTACAATTTTATTTATTTGTATATATTTACATACCGTTTAAGTTTGGCTTTGGAATTGGATTTAATTTGGATTTGTTTTTGTAACTCCAGAAAAATTAATGAAAGCTGTAAACGCACTAAAAAAAGTGTTAATATTTGGAGATTACAGATATCACTTACGACAGTTACCACTCAACATTAAATTTTTATACCTGTAATAATATGCACCTTGTGAGTGTTAATGTTTTTTATAGCATTGATATACCTACATACT
>DWPV01003252.1:0-15526 GCA_018251915.1 Urbanus proteus proteus | reverse complement strand
AAAAATGACGAATTTCCCCTCCCCTACCCCCCTTTTTACCCATTCTCCCCTATTTTTTCGCAATAAAAAGTAGCCTACGTTGGTTCTCAGGGTCTATTCTATCTCTGTACCAAATTTCATCAAAATCGGTTCACTGGTTTAGGCGTCAAAATGGAACAGACAGACAGACAGAGTTACTTTCGCATTTATAATATTAGTAGGGATTGAATATGTTAATTTTTGCATTTTTTTGTTTTATTCTTGATATCTTACAGGAAAGAATAGAGGTTTTCAGTTTAAAAGTTTGTTTTCCTGATCTTACTATATATTAAAGATTTTAAGTAGTTTTACGTTTACGAAAAGAATAAATTTTCTAAAAAGCATTAAAATATTTCATAGTTGCATTAATATCTATGATCATTACGGATTCCTATTAATTTGTTATTATCCTTAATTATTTATTGTCATATTTATGCCAAGAAAACTGTAAATAGACCGCCGGTATTGTAACATCGATCATCATTTTACTGCCTCAACAATCAATGCGGCAATGGAAATATTCAGTTAAATTCATGTTTGGAGAAATTTTGAACACTGAAATGGAATGCAAACTGGGAAATAGCTTTGATCAAACGGTTAAAATACAATTATGCGTGATATTTTAGCAACTGTTATGTCTAATTATACTGTAAGTACAAGTTAAGCTAGAAAGATGTTTTTACAACCAAAAATTTCCATTTCATTTCAGTTTTTAAGCACTACATATGTTTAAAAATTATATAACCTATGTCATTATGACAATTGAGACGAATCCAACGACACCTCGTATGTTGAAATTCGTCAATTTATTGGGGCTGAAAGGCGTGCCAAAGAAATGGAGAAATGGAAGAAATGGAGAATGGATTGTGGTTTGAAGTGCGTAGGCATTACCCATATGTAATACTGCCTTATAGCAGGAATGTTAAGCTTCTGTGTTGTGGGTTAAAGAGATTGATGTGGCAGAACATAATGTTGTTGTATACATATAATTTATTCATAGCATATTTATAATAACAAAACGTTTAAAACAAGTTATATCAATACTTTAGAGTTTACATTAACTTAAAGCTATTAAATTTAACATTAATTAATCTTATGAACCTTGCCAATTTCAAAGGATTTATTAATTTTTTGACATTTAAAACGTCTATTTATATTAAAACAAGCTAACCGAGCTTGTTATAATGTCGCCAAATTTAATTGAATAGGGCTCGCTTAAATTTAATGGCACGGCGAGGTTTAAACCACAGCGTTAATCTCCTGGTTAAATCAATTGCCAAAAATTGTATTTCCCTAGACGTTTAACTCGGAGCCTTATTGGGAGGGGTTAAGCGATCGTTTTGCTCGGATTACAAGAAAGAGAAGCATATCAAACTATATTATTTTCTCGTTTAGCGCCGTCTACGAAACTGCACAACTCTCGGTTCCATTTCGTATGGAGAACGACCCTAGTCGTTCCCCGGAGGGTTTATTTTTCTAAAATGCTCCAGGAAACGGAGTTTTTATTGAGAAATTTATAGAGCGCGTTTAAGAGCGTCACCGCGCGGGCCGCCGCACCGTTGCGAAGACGTCTCACTGTCCCTTTATTGCTTGCTTGAAATTAATGTCTCGACCTCACCGCTAGGATTTTCTGCTTTGTGGGAACGTTTATCGGATTTTATTACGTAAATATTTTACGAGGAGATGAACCGTGTAGGCAATAATATGGTAGTTATCAAGACGTCTTCCAATTAATTTAGTGTCCTTTGCCGTCTTTATTGCGTTAGGTATGAAACACTGTCCCTATCTTTGGGGTTCTCTTCAAATTCTGTTTGTCACAGCCAGACAAGATTGTTATAGTGTAAGTGAAAAATTTGGTTTTAGTGAATTCGGGGGAAACAGAAAATTCTTATAAAAAATTCTTTGTGAGTTCGACTCGCTCTTCGAAATTTCTTGTTTTATATCTTAAAACGGATACAAGTATTGTTAATAATTGTAAATATAAATATTGTTAATTTTCTTTAAAATATTTTTAATACTTCAGTTACTACAAATACTAAAAAGAAAGTTAATACATACATACCCCCTTTTGATTTATAAACGCATTTAAAGTTGCGGAAAGTAATAAGCACTCATATCTACTTTTGCAAATTTTGTAGATACAACACTTAAAGTTACCAAAGAGTGAGAGTTTAAACATATTAATATAGCCAATTAACTGACAGTGGCACCAAATTGTTGACGGATCCGAACGTTTTGTTTGTCTTTACACTCTTGTAGTGTTTAACGTGAAATATATCGTGGTTATTAACATTGCTCGTTTGTTTATTAGGGCCAGTTTCGATGTACGTGGCAGGCTGCCGCCGGTGTAATTTTCTGATTAGTTTGTTCAGTAGCGAGTCGGGCGGCACCGCAAATATGTGGCCAATAATAATGCCGCCACACGTCGTTCTAGCCCTGTTGTCAAATTCTTATGATAAACTTTCACAGCAAACTTTAAACACGGTTTAACACAGGCTTTAGTGAGAAGTTATTTAAATATGCTAGAAGTATTCGTTCTGAAATGTTTTGATATTCGCCAACTTTGTATGGTTTAAACCTGCAGTTGTGCACTCGTTTTATGGTTTTTTAATGATATGGTAAAGCAACTGTTCTAATATAAAGTGTTTGCATTCGTTATAAAATAACTTGAAGATAGTATCTTCACTTGATAATCCTGATAGCTTATAATCAATTATTTTAGTGATGTTAAACTCTTAATAGTGTTGTGCCAACAAAGAATACGTCGCTACATCCTGATAAAGAAAATATATTTATTGTCGTATCATTATTATTTATTCAGATAAAAAATTAAAAAATGCCTTTATATCAAGTGCTTGGAAATAAATCAGTGCCACCAGATGTTTATTATCAGTTTCGCTGGCAATAAATAAAATCGTATTATATTCTTGAGCGGGCGATCTCGACGGTCTATAAATCATTTTTATTGTGCTGTCGAAGGGTCCCTGGTAATAGCGAAGTTCGACGGTAAATTGGGTCGACTTACACAATAAATAGAAAATTCTTCTCACTGTCAACGTATATTCTTCTAATCATGTGAATAAGGCGTACTAATTATATCCGTTAGCTGTTCTTCCGCCTTAAGGAAAGAAAGTTATATTAATTAAGTACCTACTTAAGATTATTTATACGTAACGGTAAGACTTATGTTTATTTAGAGGATTTTTGACATATAGGTAAAATATATTTTTAATAGATTTAATATTCATCTATTTACTCGTATCTTATAAGTTGGAAAATTTCCAGTTTATTATATTTTTCTTTTCTGCTAAACTTAATTGATAGCACAGAAACTTGTCAATTTCTGTTAAACAAAGATTTTTTTTAACTTTACAGTGATTAATAAAAGAAATGTACCATTATAGTTGAATTACCATTAGATGGTTTCAAGTTTTATTTTTTATATCGTGAATTGTTATAGAAGTTTCAACCACCTTAAATAGAACTCAGTTCTGAACTGAATGTATCATACATTGTAAAAAAGTTTGTAAGCTGCACGGGCTTATTTATTTCTCGAGAGCAAACAGGGAAAAGTTATTTAAGTAAATATTCATTCGTGAGATTAAAACACGTTTAAGTTTTATGTTTCATTTTGTATATTGCAATTGAAATAGCGGAATTACACGTCAGAGATAATTAACTTTATATCGAAATGAAATTACGTTTATTTTTTACGTAAATGGAAATTAAATGCGTGAATTCCGAATGTAGCGCTGTGTTTATTATTTCAATGCTTCAAATTATTTCAGGTATGTTTCATGTTTAATTACATTAACAAATGATTGTATGTATGTTTAAATAAATAAAAGATATTTGGTGTTTGGACTTATATTGTTTATTATTATTGGTTAAAATACTAAAAAATCCAATAAAGGACATCATTCATTTCGTACCCAAAAATGAAAGTGCCGGCCAGAATAAAAAAATAGTGGATTCTTATTGGAAACAATGTCCTGAAGATTTTTTACTATGACAAGGAACGTCTACGATTAACCCCCCGGCTGTTATTTAGGTTCAAAGTTAAGTGCCGTTAAAGAAAACTCTTTCTTAAAATGTTACAGAAATAACATCTACAGGTTTTTTTTATATGATCGGACGTCTACGAGTACCCCCTTCCAAACCGAGGTAAAATAATACCCTCGAGCGTTACGTATGAACATAGTAAGTGGGCAGAAAAAAAAAAAAAACTTCTAAGTTTTCTATCGGAGAGCTAGCATTTATCTGAAATCAACTACTTCCATTCAATTAAAGTGCATTATGTACGGAGGAGCGCGCGTATAGTTCTCGAAGCGGCGCGCGCGCTGCCGCTTAAACAATGCGAGCTTTGACGTTACTTCCGGCTGTTACGCGAAGGATAGCTCTACGCCTCATTTCGTTCCACTCCTTTACTGTTCCGACCTCTTTAGGGGACATGTGATACCATGGACGTTACGGATCTACGGATAAATTACTTAAGGAAATAGTGCAGGAAATGTTAATTATTATACCAATACTAATTAAGGAAAATAATTACCAAACTGCGTTTCTTACCGCCTGCAGCATAATAGCGTTTAAAGAGGTAAGTTTTTCGCTATTCAGTTAATTATTTGTAGCCTACAGGGCTTTTGTTTTTAAAATAATTAAAAAAACTTCTTTTTAATAATCTGTTTTATTTCAATTGAAAGTTGTCATATTATAGTTTTAAAATAAAGTCAATTTTTGTATTTACTGAATATTCTGTTTATGAATAATATTTGTATAACAAGCGATAAATTCTATTGCTACACCGTCATTCGTGGTAAAAGTCATTGTAACTAGACTGTTCTGTTACCAACATTGTCACAGTAGTGTCGATATAGCAACATTATTACAATAGCTTTGACATTCTAATAGGAAACACGGCAGGCTTTCACGGCATTGTTCGTGTAAGCTCTTTAGAAAATATGACAGCAGAAATGTAAACTAAATTGCGTGGTTTTATTTTAAACTAGCTGAACCCCGCGGTTTTACCCGCGTTTAAAAAGTAAAAAGGAATACATATTTGAACATAAATGTTATCCTGCTCTCCCGCTAAGGCGCGCGCACACGCGTGGAGCGCGCGCTAATGGATTTTTCAAAAATTACAGTAGCCTATGTTACGCCTTAGACCATAGGCTATCCTCCAGTGAAAGTCCTGTCAAAATCCGTCCAGCCGTTTAGAAGATTAGCTCAGCCAAACAGACAGACAGATAGACAAACAGACAAAAAAAAATTAAATTGCATTTTCGTTATAGGTATCGTGTATACTTTCATATGCATTGAGTAAAAAAACTATATTTTAAAATCACAAGCAGACACTTCAATTTTATTTATTTGTATAGATAACTATTTTACGCTTTAGTCAACTGAGATAGTTTTAGCGGAGCAGAAATGTACCTATTACATTATATTGAGCTACGAAACATATACCTATTTAAGAATGAACGGTTTAATTTCAACATTTTTGTAAGAAAATCGAACTTTGTACAAAAGAGACTTAAAATATTTTGCTAATGATCCGAAACGTAAAACTGCTTTACGCTTGAATTAGGTGTGACGGTGGTATGGCTCCAATAAATCCATACATATTAAAGTAAATTCGTAAAATCTGAAACATCTTTTCACAACAGTGTGGTGGTGGTTTCTGGTCGAGTCATCTGGCGCACATGATGTATGTGCTTTTTGAAAGAAGAACAATATTATAATTTAAAACATGCCGTTCGTACTCCTTTTATCTATACAAATAAATAAAATTGAAGTGTCTGTTTGTGATTTCAACATAACATTTTTTACTCAATGCAAATAAAAGTAAACACGATACCTATAACAAAAATGCAATTAAAAAACATTTCTCTGTCTGTCTGTCTGGCCGTCTGCCTGTCTGTCTATCTGTCTAATAAATCACAATATCTACAATTCTTGGATATAAAAGAGTTTCTCAAATGTACCTGACATTCTTTAGCGTTCACGTACGTGTCAGACACGGTCCAATGTTTCGATACACTCCAGATATAAAATTGAGATACAAAACGTTATTCGGATTCGCAGGCAATAAGGCGGCATTCTTTGTGGACAATGAAAACTGCAATTCCCGTCTCAGACGGTTCGTATAGGAATATTAGACCGATGTGAGGGTGTTTTTTCCTGTTGAAATTGCTTGAGGTAGACACTGACCATATTTGTATGCAAATCATGGTCTGTAGATAGATCAGAACAAATTTTCAGAAATAACTGTTTTTGATTCAGTATATAACGTTTTTTATATTATGAAGGTAGGAAATGCTTTGTGCTTCTATCGCCACCATCATACCTATTTCTGCCTGAATACAGTTCTTAGCAAGTTATTGTGGTTTTATGAGTATGGTAAAGGATACATTCATACAAGCCGTTCCAATTTTCTCACACATCAATGGTTGACCTTACGCAAGACTTATATAAAGTTGATTAAATATGTCTATTAGTGGCAACTACCAACAGGTGCATTGCAGTTTAATTTGCTCCTTTTAAAATATACAAACGCTACTTACGCTAAGTACTTGAAAATAAAATATTTTATCTACTGCGTTTGCTTAGTATTTGCAGTAACAAATCTCTCAAAATAGTCTCTAAGTCTGGATATTTGAATGCTAAAGTACATTTCAAAGATCCCTTCAAGGAATAGTTAAGAGATAAGATCGGTGGGGTTGCGTCGAAACAAAGGGCAGGGTGACAAGCTCGTTAGGGCGGAGGTGGCCAATCAGTGCACCTTCGGAGTACAGGTTGCCAGGTTTCAAATAACTGATAAGCTACCTTGATTTTGACTAAAAGTACCGGCAACTAAATCTTTGGAATTATAAGAGGTGATATTGTTATTTATTACTAAAGAGTAAACAGTTTTTAGCTTATAGATATTTTTTACCAAAAAGCTGTAAAGTTTTGTTGTTTTAAAACAAGAATAAGTTTTGGTTTTAAGTAAGTACAATTCATCATTTGGTAAACTATTTTGAAGGTAGGACTGGGTAGGGTTCCACTGGGAAAGTAGTTCTTGCATCGCGGTGGAAGGGTGTGGATGCTGGCTTATACTCGTATACAGGGACCTCTTTCTCACTATGCACAATAGAGACTTACCCAGGGCCCCAAGATTTAAGGGGCCCCCTAGGTCCTGACAAATCACCGACAAAGTGGAACGTAGCAGCAAGTAGGTACTGAATAGACGTTTATAAATTGATTTACTGAGTGTATAATTTTAATAAGGGAAAACAGAATTTGAATTTTTTGTTTATCCTTATAGAATCAAAAAATAGTGGTCTGCTAAGATCATATGGGGCCCCAATAAGCTTGCCCAAGGCCCCTTAAGAAGCAAAGACGGCCCTGCTCGTATATCAGGCGGCTCGCAGTCTTTGGTAGTGTCAATTCATCTATGATTGGTTTCATATCGAACTCCTTTATACGGAGTTATTTAGAAAAGTCCGTGAGCAGCAGTGATGACTATATCAGGTGGAATCCACGCTCCTTTTTTACTTCAATATTATTTAAAAAAGGTAAACATTGTAGGCATTTAATCATATTTTCGCCAGTTCGCCTTAGATCAGCGTTGTAAGCGCCTACTGCCCGTAACAATGGGAGATAAAGAGAGTTTTAATCATATCAATATAATTTATTTTTGTTTACTATTGAATTGTAATTCAAATCATTTAAATTTTAAAATTGGAGCTCAACAGTAGTAATGTAAATTACAATGGACAAGTTACGATAAATGTAAATAAATACGAATTTCCGATCGCTACAGCTTCGGCGGGCTTCAGTTTATTAAAAACAAACGTGGATAGCTGCCGTATTTACGATAAAGCACTAACAATACTGTACGCACGATAACCTTTATTGAGAGGATTAAGCCCGGAATCGTGTGCAAGTTCATTTAAACAGGTGAATGCGCATTGCGATGGGGAGTCTTAAAATCGGTAAAGTTTTTCCGGTTTTTATACTGTAGAGTTACGTTTAGGACAATCACTAGATGTATGTATGAATTTATTTTTTTGAATTATAATGTGAATGAAGCATAGGTGAAACTTTTGTTAGTTAGTTTTGTAATTTTAATGGGACTATGGGACCTAAATATAAAAAAAATGAAAACGTTTATGCACCCGCCTACGATGATTTATCTAAATAATTGGTACTACAACAGTACCGTATGCCTATTATGTAACGGCTGTACCTAATTCAGTAACATGTAAATGTGAGTATGTGCTGTAATCGATCGACGTTAGTTTTATTATATTTTAGTCTCAGGTAGAAATCCTTAAAGCGGTCGGAATTAGGGATGGCAATTAATTCAGTTTTTTTAAATTTCTAAATCGATTCGAATTAACAAAATACGGAATACTAGAAAATCAAATCTCAAATCAATTTTGCTACTTTCGTCTATAGATAGAATATCGAAGAGAATGACATCCATCTGTACCGCCCAGAAATTATATAGGTTAAAAATACAAAAAAATAAGCGAGCTTTTATAGTTTTCTGATTATTGCCTCGTTATTAGGACTGGGTAGGCTTTTATAGTTTTCTGATTATTGCCTCGTTATTCTCCAGATCTATATTTAATCGACTATAAGATCAATAAAATCCCATATCGATTGATAAAATACCGATGTACAAAATTTTATTTATAAAATCGATTTTTTTATTATCGGCCCCAGTTTCCCATCCCTAGTCTGAATGTTTCCGTCTGTAGGTTTTCTTATTAAGCGCTGCTAGAAGTAATTGCGGCGGACTTACAAAGTTAACCGGCCGGCGGTAAGCCGCTTCTCGCATAATCGTTATTTTGTCTGCGGACTTTATAAGATGTGCTCTTTAGTTCCTATAGCTTGTTTCAAAGCTTCTTCGCTTATTAAATTTATCCATTGTGTTAGAATAATTGGGTAAGTACGATTCTTAATGTTATGTACAAAAGTAAGTGTATGGGTAGATGGTTGATTACATGAAGATATAACTGTTTGTAGTTCGATCCCGTTAGTACCACCGTCACACCAGCAATAAAATCAGTGTAAACCGTTACTGCGTCTTAAATAGTTTGAAGGGTTTAGTCAGGGAGACATCTTTATCCGAGGCGTTACAACTTAGTTCTCAGGGATATCAGTTTAATTGTGATCTGTGGTTGATCACAAATGTTCACGAGCGGCCGTGGTCACTTACTATTAGGTGGCTTGCTTTTTTGCTACATGTACCTACATAAAAATGTATTACAAATCTTCTGCTTCACTACATAAATGGCGGAATTGATTGAATCTATACTGCTTAAATCCGTTTTCAATAGAGGCATATTATAAAGGATTAAACATTATGTGACTTTTAATTTAATTGGCCTAATTAGGTACCATTATTTCAGTAACCGCAAGGCTTTTAACATCGGCAACAAGTACAATACCAATTGTTATTGATAATGGATTGGTAGGGATAAACGCAATTGATTGTTTGTTGAGAGCAATTTTAGTAGCATCAAAGGCACAGAATTTATATTATTTTACACGGAAAGAGAGTGTTTCACTGAATAACTATTTTGCTAATCCAATTGTATTAAAATTTCTATTATCATATTATTTCCTTCAAAAAAATTAGAGAAGTAAAACGAAGGAAAAGAATATAATGATTAATTTCGCGGTGTTTAGAAGAAGTATTGAGTCTATATTTCTTTACACTTTTAAATGTACCTCTAATTATTATTTATATTAGGAACGAAACATTTAATTCTTAGTAAATTTACAGTAGGTGCAGTTTAAAAGGCGCTTATTAATATTTTATAGAGATACAAATACGATAGAAGCTATGCACTTTTGCTGAAGTCAATCACGGGCAGTGAACGGATATTCAAAGCTACGTGCGTGACGCAACGCTATTCGGTACACGTCAACACGTCACAGCCTATACTGGCCGTACGTGTCCACATCGGCCTGACGTTACTGCGTTAAACTTCCCAAGTGACATTAAAAGTGAATAGTCTTCTCTGTATAACTCTGTATAATAATGTTTAACTTTATTCTGAAACTAGGACTTTTATGAATTTATTATGAGTCTAAAATAACGTTTTAGACTTATTAGCTTATTTAATTTTGGCATCAATTACGTATGTCATCGAAAAAATCATATGATATAATATTATTATTTTACTAGCTTCGCTTTAAAAGGGGGGCAATATTTAAGAGATTACCTTTTAATAAAATCTGTGTCGCTGAGTAACATTTTACAGAGAAGACTACGTCGCTATCGTTAGCTTACAAACGTGATCAATATTTGGATTCTAAGCGCCTTTAGTAAAGTCAATCACGGGCAGTGAACGGATATTCAAAGCTACGTGCGTGACGCGCTCTCCGCTACACGTCAACACGTCACAGCGTGTTCTGGCCGTACGTGTCTACATCGGCCCGACGTTACTACGTTAAACTTCCTAAGTGAATCAAAGGCTAGTGATACAAAAGAAAATGCCTTTATAAAGTTTAATTTTGGTCTAAATTTAGTAAGTTTTTTTCTTGACATAACATTATAATTTTACCAGCTTTGCTTTAAGAGGGGGGCAATATTTAAGAGGCTACCTTTTATTAAAATCTGTGTCGTTGAGTAACATTTTGCAGACAAGACTACGTCGCTATCGTTAGCTTTCAAACGTGATCAATATTGGGATTCTAAGCGCCTTTAGTAAAGTCAATCACGGGCAGTGAAGGGATATTCAAAGCTACGTGCGTGACGCGCTCTCCGCCACACGTCAACACGTCACAGCGTGTTCTGGCCGTAGGTGTCCACATCGGCCCGACGTTGCTACGTTAAACTTCCTAAGTGAATCAAAGGCTAGTGATACAAAAGAAAATGACTTTATAAAGTTAAATTTTCGGCTTAATTTAGTAAGTTTTTTCTTGACATAACATTATAATTTTTCCAGCTATGCTTTAAGAAGGGGACAATATTTAAGAGGCTACCTTTAATTAAAATCTGTGTCGTTGAGTAACATTTTGCAGACAAGACTATGTCGCTGTAGTTGGCTTTGAAACGTGATCAATATTGGGATTCTAAGCACCTTTAGTAAAGTCAATCACGGGCAGTGAAGGGATATTCAAAGCTACGTGCGTGACGCGCTCTCCGCTACACGTCAACACGTCACAGCGTGTTCTGGCCGTACGTGTCCACATCGGCCCAACGTTGCTACGTTTAACTTCCTAAGTGAATCAAAGGCTAGTGATACAAAAGAAAATGACTATATAAAGTTAAATTTTCGGCTAAATTTAGTAAGTTTTTTCTTGATTTAAAAATTATGATCAGAAAATAGACCAAGCCATTAACCTTCACTCAGCCTCAAGTATGTGTATGTGATACTAATTATATAAAATAACTAGTTCGAATAACTGTATTATTTTTAAACAGATTAAATTAGTACTCTTTATACGAGTCTAGTTAAAGCTGCACAGGGTACTCCTATGTTACCCCTAATTTTTGTTTATGAAATTCATATACTGCGCGGTTTCTTTCGATTCAGTAGTAAAAATATAACGTGAAAGGTTTCTGATACATTTTCATCAAGAATTGGGATATATGAATGTGATTGAAAAAGCCAGAAATACAGCGTTAGTTTCATTTTACACAGTACTCTCTTATTCCTATACGCAAATTTGATTGGGATACAAAATACACCTTTACTTCGGCGGCCATAGTGGCTGTTTTGTTTCCTATATAGTATGGATTACATTGTGCTTCAGCGCAGAACTATTCACAATACTCTATAGATATATCACAAAAGGCGAATAGCCTGCCAGGATAATCTGCTATGAAATCCAGTAGCAAGTTATAATTATCTTTACCAGGTGAAGTGATTGAATCGAACCACGCGTCATTACGTGCCATAGTGACGTGGTCTATTCACGTCAATATCGCACTATGGCTATTCATATTGCATTTGGCGTTCGTGGAAATGGTCAGCGCGAGATAGCGAGATCCATCAATCAAATGTACGTGGAAAGTTAGACGAATATTTTTGATACTTGCATTTCGGTACTATTCTGGCATTCATATACTGGCTACGTGGAAAATTTGTTGAATATTTGTCATATTTGCTAATGGATTGTAGATAGATGGATGGATGGGTTGTAGATTGCAATATTTGAAGTTTTTTGTAATATAACTTTGAAGTTTTATTAGTCCAATTATAAAATATAAGAAGCATATGCGATCACGGGGTTCACGGTAGTTGCCGCGGTCACCGTTTACTGACATAATTAAGTTACAGATGTAAGTCTATGAGTTACAGACTCCATTAATATGAAAATGTATACATTATGCCGTCGAAAATCATATGGTTTGTCTCATAACGATAAGACAATAAAGTCCTGCAGTTTGGAATGTTTTATAACGTGTGAATTGGATATAACTATATGACCAATTAAGGCTTTATTATTTTAGGTATTAATATATTTCATCTTGTCTTTGAAACTTAATTTTTATCATGAAAAAGACACATCTCCCGTAATTGGACAAATATTAACAAAATATAATCTTAAAGTACCTACTTTATGTCAAAACTAAAACATACAAAAGGTAATTTCCTTAATAAATTGTAATTTCAGAATATCCTGTTATTTTATAGAGCTGCCGGCTAATACGAAAAAGTTTGATTGGTTTCAAATCACACGAAGTTGTGGAATCGTCAAAACTCATTAAAAAGTAAACAGAAAATTTCGAAAAGCAAATCAAATATGATATTACGTACCTACGTTTTAAATCTGCAATGTTTGTCTTTGGGCTTCTTTAAGTTTAGAATAAACACGATAAACAGGTATTTTAATCTGTTTGGTATACATTGTAAGTTTTGTATCACTTATTCGCAAAGCTATTCTTAACAAACTAAAGATGTATGTAGTTTACTAAAATATATATTGTTACAACTAGATGATCCCCGCGGTTTCACCTGCGTTTGAAAAGTAAATCAATAATTATGTCGCGAGATTGACACGGCGATAAAACAAAATAAATGTATCCCACGGGAACCGTACATTTTCCCGGGATATAAAGTAGCCTATATGTTATTTCAGACTAATGTCTATGTCTGAGCCATCCAGATCCATTTAGCCGTTCTTAAGTTATAGAGCAACAAACATCCATCTATCCTCACAAACTTTCAGCTTTATAATATTAGTAAGATAAGATTTTAACGCTTCGCTTTACATATTTAAATATTTTTATAATTATTCAAAACGAGATTTACTCAATGTTGAGTATGTTAACGACGCATTCGTTAAAAGTTAACTATGGTTTATATCAGCTATTCTCAAAGTGTGTTCCGCGGAGGTATGGGGCTCCGTAAAGCCGACACGGGGGCTCCGCGAGAATACTCCCAGTGTGTTATTTTTCTTTTATTATAGTATACACTTCCATTGTAACATGATTACCAATTATAAAAAAATGCACCTAATTTTTTGTTTATTTTGGGACTCCGCCACCAAAAATGTTTGATAACCACATTTAGAAAATAAAAAAGACGAAATAGTTCTATAACTGTAGTGTTTTCTTGAGATTACGTATGATTCTTCTTTTAGTAGTAGTATTTACTATGATTCTTCTTTTAGTAGTAGTATAAACTTTGATATAATAATTGATTGGAGTAGAAAAAACATGGCCGACTCCTTGTCCAAATAACAAGAATGGACAAACAATGCAGTAGTTAATTTCAACGTTCATCAAAGTGAGTTACATTATTAAAGTGTAACTCTAGTACCGTATTAAAAGTAGGTAATAATGTCCATGTATACAAGTAGGCAAAGGGAATATAAGCGTAATGAACGTGGAGTGGTACTCCATACTCATTACTAGTTAGGATTACAGATACGCAAACGATATGTGTTTTATACAATTTCATCTGTTTTATTTTATACATCGGGAAAATATGTAATTTATTTTTTGTTTAACATTCGGATACTGCAAATAGTACAAATTAATATACATACATAAAAGGAGAAATTTACTTGTTCAAACTTGCTTTGAACTCTCAGATATCTATGTCAATACATCGATGATCCTTGGCCCGAAAAGCTACATTTTTTCACATATTACATATTTCAATGATATTGTAAGTAAATAAAATCTTATTAAGTCACTGCTTATAATGTCATGTGCAGTCTAATATATAACCTTATTTAAAAGTGTGTTTAAAATTGCATTATATATGAGCATTATTGATTTAAAATGGGTGAGCTCCAAAAATTAAAATGTACCATTTAGTATTTTTTTCTATGATCGAAGTAGCCCGCCCACCTGATGGTAGGTGGCCGATGTTGCCCATGGACATCTGTAGTCAATCCCTGATAAGATCACAGCCATATTCCAGGCCCCGACAACCTATACTTCTTTCTGTACCGTAAATGTTTCTTTTTGATTTAAAAAGATAAAAATATAATTGTGTTTAGTATACTTTGTGTTAAGCTATTACTCAAATAAAGTCGTCCGACTTATAATCTGTTTTATTGACGTGGCATTTTGAAAGGGTGGTAAGATTAGCATTGATTTTACAGATTCCAGCGATATTAGTCAAATAACGAATTAAAAGAGTTAAGAGCAAAGTAAATAAACAGAAGTAGTTATTTTTCAGTTTAATAACCGGTTATTTTGTTACAGCGTAATGAGATCGCCATGGCGAGCTCGCGTAGAGCCGTGGAGTGGCTCTCTACCATATACCTATCATATTTCATTATAGGATGACACACTAGAGCACAAATAAAAGTCTATTGCGTAAATTGCGGAATTTGCTATTATTTTTAAAAGAGTATTTGAAAATATGTTATTTTACATTTAAATAAAATGAGGTTCCGTATAATTATATATTTTTAGGTGTGTAAAATTATTGAAGTAAGTGATGAAATTAAGATAGTTAAATTAAAATAATTATTGAATTAAAATAAATTAGGACTTAACAAAGTGCAAAAACAAATAACACACTTATTTTAAAAAAGTATTACATATTTAGAATTTTAATATAGCTTAGTTTCTAAATTCTTAGATTCAAATATTTACAGAATATTTATCTTATTCCGTTTTACCTTCACCATGAAATACTGACATTAGTTTCAAAACTAAGTTAAACAAAATCAAAATGTAGGTATATTTATGTAAAATTCTATTTAGTCTCCGCTTATTATTTATTTCATTTCGAACCGAAAGCAAGTATGATATTTGATTGAAAATAAGTGTAAGAAATATTATTATAATATGTTTTGTAACCGATAATAAAACATACATATGTATAATTATGCCGGACACCTATTAATAATATAGTTTTTTTGTTTCCATTTTGGGTCCAGTGTATTAATCTTATGTATTTATAATTTCTGTTATAAAGCGCATTATATTACGAAATAATCATCTTACGCATTGTTTTATTTTATGGAATCAGTTACATAACTCAAATATAAAACTTAACCTAAAAATATTAATAAATTAACTAAAATAATCATTATAAAT
>DWPV01003251.1:0-15533 GCA_018251915.1 Urbanus proteus proteus | reverse complement strand
ATGCAATTTACAGAACGTATGTAATGTTAGTATTTGAAATTATCATCTTCTTATAGCATGATCTCATACCCAACCGTGTTTCTATGGACAAATAAACATACGAGTATATTTTTGGTTAAGTACGTACTTGTGACGGAAAATCTTTACTGGCAGGTTCAGTGCAATATGAAACAAAGGTCAACAACACTACACTTTATTTAAATAACTACACGCCAAATCATATTTTATAAAAGAAAAATAATACATCCTAAGTGAAATAACTCTAACATTCTGTCCCAACTATTACGATTAATAATAAGGTTATAAAAATTTAGTAAGTAATAATAATAAGTTAATTGTGTATAAAACTATATATTTTACAAGATTTTGATTTTTTTTTGATTTCTGAATTGGAATTTGAATTGAGATTGAATAGATCAAAATATCTATTTAATCTCAAAATTCGTTATGAACACGTTTTCACGTTAAACTCTTAAAAATATAAATTTGCATGTAGATTGGACTGGATGAGTTTACATAAAACATTAAGTAAAATTACGTAACTAACATTTTTTGCGCGTCTGTACGACTTTGACGCAAATGATACGTTTGTGCATATTGCATCATGTTTATGAAAAACATTAATATACTTAAGTATAATAAAATTTACAGAGGCGAACATTTTCAGACAGCAAAATTTTGGCATTTAATTTTTTTAGTAAGGTAAGGTAAATAAGTAGAAAATGGGCGGCTTGAGACTAATCTTGGCTTCTTAGATTAGTGCATTACGGTAAGTTAAATAAAATGATTATATTTTTCAAATGCATATGAATATTTAAAAAGAATAGTATCCAGAAAAATAATTTAACTTGGAGATACTGAAAAATTAGTCACGCTAATGCTAATGCTCAGTTTTGATAAAATAAATCTTCCTCTTCAGTTAAAAATGCAAAGTAGTCGAGGCCAGTTATTCAAAATTCATTTTAGTGATGTCTTGAACACAAATAGTCACCAGTCTTATTGCAACTGAGTAGGTAAACTTTGCGAATAGCAAATAGTGACCTCATTTGCTAGGTCAATGCACGTCATCCATTGTCGCACAGTGCAAAATTATATTTCGTCAATTATCTTCAATCTATTCTCGAAAAGAAAATGGGTATTTGGTACAAAAATTTTCGCTAGCATGAGATTTATTTAACGATGAGAATGAGACGAAATGTTGCGAATAAAAACCTTAATATAAAAGGTACGTTACAGTTATTGAGAATCATTGGAGACTTGAGTAATAATTTTAATGCTTTAATGATAAATAATTAAAAATGCGACTCTGGTTTCAGTTTTGCGTCTTTAATATTTAAATTTGTTTAGTAGGTACCTAACTACCTACAGTATTGCTATCTGCAGTTTAAAGATTACATTACTATATTACAAGAATACATGATATCTCTATAATCTCTATATGCATAGTATTCTATTTCTACCACACATTTAAACATCTAATTTAAAAATCATAAAAAAAATTACTTCAATATACAGTTATCTCTTTTGATCGTATAGTATAGATCGTATTCATTCAAGAAGAATAGTTTAACACATGCGAGTTCAGAGCCATTGTAGTAAGTAATAATCGATACGACAGTGATGCATGACATGAATATCTTTAAACAATAGAAATAATACATAAGCAAGTTTTGACTATGAACCATTTGTATGCATAGATAGGTTCAATATCCTATGAACTTTTGCTTAGCGAGCCAATAAAAACTTCAGAAATGTTATACAGAACTCAAAATGTATCTAATCCAATTATTTGAGTATAATATTTAACATTTTATTTTTTGATTGGACCACAACTTTAGTAATGTTATGTTAATGAATATCAACATCGTTTATTTTGAATCTGTCAGATTTATTGTGTTCGATGGTGTGACAAGAATTATTAACTTGACTTTGTAATGTTAAACCTATCCCTTTGAATGTAGAAATAGTCCAAAAAGTAAAGAAAGAGCGGAGGAGTGATACATGTCCTCGGAGTTTATAAACTGGACTATTTTTAGATAAATCTATTTTGAACGTCAAATGTTTTTAAGCTTTTAAAGGTGTACTGCTAGTTTAAGAGATAAAACGTTTTTAAGTGGTTCGGTAAAATTACGTTTACTTTTTAATAAGCACCAGGGATAAATAAAGGTTAACTACTTAACTAGCTCTTATGAGGGGTGGTTAACTACTAAAGTTAATATTCCTAAAGACAGGTTCATAAAATAATATTCAAATACAAGAAATAAATGCAATGAAAAGCGAAGTTTTATTCTTTGGAAGTCTGTTATAAATGAAAATTATATGGACAATGGACATGAATGAGATTTGTTGGCAGATGAATGTATAGAGATATTGTCAGACTACCTTAATTGAACCATCACTATCAGAACGATGGCATGGAAACGCATTATTGTATGGATTATGGAAATGTATTAAAAATTCTTCTTATTTCGTAAAATTATATTGAAAAGGTAAAATAATTATAAGTGCGCTCATTAGGATGTAAGTATAGGTTTAGAACCGAACGCAAGCTTTTATTTTTCATTAACATTAACATAATGATTTCCTAAATTAAATATTCAAACTTCCTATGAGCAAAGTAAATGATACCTAACTGTAAAATAAATTGTGTACGGGAGAAAATAATCGACTATGTTTCAAAAACTTTATGAATAAAGTTATTTTCCATTAGCATTAACATAATGATTTCCTAAATTAAATATCCAAACTTCCTATGAGCAAAGTAAATGATACCTAACTGTAAAATAAATTATATAGGTACGGGACAAAATAATCGACTACGTTTCAAAAACTTTATGAATAAAGAAATAAAGGGAAACAAATTTGTAAAAAAACATCGTGCGCAAATAAAAATGTCAAAAATCGTCATTAGCGGGTGTCCTCACTTTCGCGGCAGGCGGGACGTTCCGCTTTCGTTGGCAGAAATAGCCGCACGAGTGGGGAGGCGGGCGATCGCGTGCCGTATCGCCACTTCCGGGACTTGGCCAAATTACTTCCGTGTGTGTACTTTTTGGTTTTATTTTTTAATATGTTGGAGCATATGTAAACTTCACTATAAATCGAATGTGTGCATAGCGAATAGTGTGCACTCCATCTGGTAGGTACGTAAGATACATGTTAAACGATGTATGTACATATCCCTTTAAGAGACTACTACGGAGCGATAAATATGCCAAGTACACAAAGGCTCTCAACCGGTAAGGTACTTAAATTTTAAAGGAGAAGCTTAAATATTAAGTACCTTTACATTTGTTGACTTTACTTAAAAGTACCTGTCATGGGTTTAGCATGTCGTTGGTTGACGTTAAAACAAATTAAAGTTTGAGTAATAAAACTTAAACTTTAAGTCAACAACATAACGTGACGATACAATAGAATTGTTGTTGACATATACACATGATTACTGTTACTGTACCTACGAGTAGGTATATTTCTTAAAAAGTCGGATAACTCATTATTACATATGTCAAAATCTTCAAAAAGTGAATTTTTACTTACTGAAGTGAATGATCGTTATATTGATAATGCCACAACTACGTTCTTGAAGCTAATTTGAAGTGAGCGCATATTTTGTCATCATTTTCCGTATAAATCGGGCTGATAGGCAAGAACGTTTCCGCACCAATCTTTTGATGTTGCTGAACGTCGAGCAACATTAAGCATGTTGAGATAAATTTTATGAAATTGAATTTTATGTGCATCGCAGCATTTCTTTTTCGAGAGTAAATTCATCACTTCACATTTTCTGAATTTCCTTCCTAGAGATGTCTATCTTGTATAACTGTAAATTTGGCATATAAATTATTTGCAAAACGTGATTGATAACAGTTTCGTTAACGAATTATGTTTAATTATTACAGTTAAGCAACCAGTTCATTATCGTGAATGCAGTTTTGATCATTACTCTTAATTTTCCTCATAAAACCTGTATATCATTGCATCGGACTGAAATGAATAATTTACGAGTAAGTGAGCAAACTTTGCAACCGAAGCCCCAAATACAGAATCACCTTGATCGCGACCGAGATTGTAACAAAGGGCCTCCTTCGCAAACCGGTCGCGCTCGACTCGGGTTACCATCGCTTTAAAATAAAATTGTAAACCGCTCACTGTACTTAAAGCCCTACACCAGGATTTCCCGTGCTATCTGTGTCATGGACAAAAATCACGAGTACATTAAACGCCTAAAGCCATAAACAGAGTTATGTATTAATTCATTGTTTAGATACCGAATTAGCCAAGGACAAAAAACACAAAGTGCTCTTCCGTCTAAAGAAACGCTAGTGGGATACGAGAAGTTTGGGTCCTTTATATCGTTAATAAGAGTTTACTCAATTGTAAATGCCTGTGTAATTTGCTTTTTAATAGATATGCAAATTCACAAGAGTTGAATATGACATGGCAAGAAACAATAAATTATCGATCAGTGATGACCAGTAACTAAATAAGGGAACGATCCACACAAGTCCAAACACCTGGTCACCCGAAGCAACCCAAGTAAGGTAACCGCGGTTCAAGACCGCCGACCGATCTTATTTTTGCGAGTAACGAGATACCCAGTTCGAACGGACCCACTGCACTGCACTTAATGCAATTGCCTGTAATTATGCTCGAAAATTCGACCAAACTGACCGGTTTACGCTTCGTGAATACGTGGAATTGATTAAACATACAAAAAGCGTGTTAAGAACGCCAATATAAGTGGCTACACGAATCAAGCCAAGAAATTATTTAAAAGTCATGTTTTTCCTTGGTCAAGCTGAATTTTTCGGTTCATTCAGGATATAGATGCATTCCTGTTTCAAAAGAAACTTATAACAAAGGTAGTCGAATATATATCGTCCTAATACAAGTTAGGATTTTATTTGTCCTTCTTTATTTTTAATTTTAATAATTTAATTAATTTTAAATAATGAAGTTAGTTAGAAATTAACAATGAAGTATTTCCACTTAATCATACACTGCGTTCTAGGCTCCTACATGGGAGAATAGGAGTCCCTTGTTTATAGAAAATAAAATGCTTCTGCTATTAGATAATGTGTAAATCTATTGTAGGTATCTTTACCTAAAAAAACTAAACCATCACGAGGGCAACCATTCGTTTACCGTCTCATTCTGCTACCATAAAGGTATAAAATATGTAATATGGTACCAACCTCGAACATCCCTCTGCAGTGTGGTGGACAGTGAGCCGTCCGCCAACGCGACGTCCAATAGGTTGATGTTCTCTCGACAACGCGTCACCACCTCCGTCTGCGTGGCCAAACAGAAACGATTCGCTAACGGGTACATTTCATTAGACACTGTACGTAGAATAAAGCTGGTGAGAATGCTCCAAGTATGCGATATTCAACGGGAATACATTGAAAAAGAAATGTTGAGGGCATAAAGGTCCTCCTTGTAACACACCTAATTCTGAAAGAGACTAGCGGTGTTTGTATTGTTGCGTTCCATGAACTTATGCTACACAAAAGGTTTGAATTAGTCCTCAGGGATAGCAAATTAATGAACCTAAAATAGCAATTCTTTACAATTAATTATATCCGATGGTGACCACTTGCCATCAAATATACTTCATGTAACTTCTCCACATCCCAATCTCTAATTTATCTGTAAGTATATAAATATCTAATATATTTAAGTAAAAATTTGCTCTCCTATAAAAATAAAATTATGTAATATATTTAATTAATGAACGATTGGACCCTAACGGATATTATTAAGGTTGAATATCGCACACACAGTTAAAATTATAATAGCATTCCTTTCCTTTATTCTACGTAAAATATCCTTCAAAACGATAGTGAAGAACCTAAGCTGTGCTTGATTTTTTATATTATATTAATATACATGTACAAATGTATAATCAGCAAGCATTCCTTAAGAAACTGAAAGTAAACTTACGAAGTCTTTACATCATATTTTTCTTTCAAGCGGAGATGCACAAAATTCTCACACATTTTGTTTTACAAAAGTAAAGTTTCAAAGGCGTCATGCTAGGGAATCAAATCCAAAACTTTAACATGCGGGTTTGTCTCAAACTCATTTGTTGTCTTTACAAGTGTTGCTAGGATAAAAATGTATTTATAAGTTAAAAGCTTACTCCAAAAATGCCAAACATTAGAAAGCCAGTCGTAAAGCCCAAACGCATAAGAAATTTAGAATTTCGAAGCCTATTTTGTTCAGATCTATGTTGATAGAGAAAGGTGTTAATTGACTGAAACTCCATATTTAAAACTGACACATTTATTCTTGTAAACATTATACAAAGATCAATTTAGTTTTAACATTTTGTAAAAAGAAATCAATTAACAGCCTAGCCCTAATCAACATGATGATTAGTACATGGTAATGTATACATAAATATTATGACGTGAGATATTAAGGAGTTCAGTCAAATCACATATTAGTTAGACGCCTAAAATTAACTATTATTAATGTATCTGTTAGTCACGCTAACGGAGTTATACTTATATCACGCATTGACAAGAAATCACTTTGTGTTATACTATCGTAGATATAAAATAAATTAAGTATCATTAGCTAAATAAGATTCCCTTCGTTTGTGAGCTGTGACGAATACGTCAGATTTGACAGGTGTCAATTCGATGTTTCAACTGCAGACGATTCAATAGGATAGGAGCACACATGTAGCTATTATATGTTTAAATATGTATTATAGCTGAATATTTCCGCAATGAAAATGGTTTATTTTTATTTTAAGTTAATAAAATAACTAGAAAAAACATGTACCAGATATTTCCCAAACTATTTTTATTTGGTATTTATTTTTAGGTAATCGTTATGAAAAAAGATATTAAACATTATTTCTTAAATGATCGTGTCTTTCATTATTTCTTTAACTCGATAATATTTAAGATTGTGTTTATGTTCATACGTCTGTCAGTTTGTTATCAAAAACGTGTATTCGTAGCATTCATATACTCATCTCGGGTTTATTATAATTTATATTTAAATATAGCTACATGTGAACCGATCCTAAAGCTGGTAGCAGCTACGCTCAACCGTGTGACTACCGTTAACTTATAGACACAAAATATATTACCGGAATATATCCAAAAGTTAGATTTGACCTAGCACCAAGTTATCACCACCAAGGGGAGGGGGTTTAAAGGAAAAAAATAAAAACAGGCAGTTAGTATAAATAGAACTTAACTACACAAACACATTCACAAAACCAATCAAACACGGTTAGTAAAAAAAAAAGAAATCAAACACACTGCAGAGTTGACGCACAAAAAATAAATATGTGATTTGAAAGTTGGGACAGTTTCACTTTTTCTATTAATAAATAAAACAAAAAAAAACATAACTTTACAATCAACATTAAAAGTGAAACCATGCCTTTGTAGCGCAATCGTTTAATATAAATTAAAAAAAAAATCATCGTAGCAAGGACTAAAATGACAGCTGTCAAATTATTTTTTGGTAAGTTACGATTATGTCTACAAATAAACTAATTTGTAAATTAACCTACAACTTGTGCTATAAACATTAATAGGATTCGATAGCCGTCAATCGTCCGTGATACAATATGTTAGTACGATACTGCGATTGTCAGAATATTGCTAGTTGCATTTATATAGTTGTATAAATGCTTATATTTGTACCTAAAATTTACGACTAACTTTAAGAATGCAACTAGCGCGTCCGAGACATCGATGTATAAAGGTAAAGATGGCGTGTTAATTATTCTCAGGTCATAAGAACAACGGTAATTTTTGTAATTTTACAACATTAAAAATGTATCAATTTAAACGTAGAAATTAACGAAACCATCAATAATATATTTAAAAAATATTACAAATTATATACTTCGCGCCTATTAATTACTTTATTTATGATCTGAGGTTAGATATTTTTTTGTTAAAGACGTTGATTGTCAAGAGATTATTTTCAACGTTAAGACACTTAAAAAGTAATTGAGCGTAACGGAATGAAATCTGACAACCGCAGCGTACCGCACGTATAAGTATACGCATACGCGTGTAACAAGCCCAAGCGTTGTCATTGCAGGTGTATGTAGACTATGAGTAGGACGGAGAGCGCCGCTATCGCGAGACAGACTCGCGCGCGCAGTACGGGGCGACGGGCACTGTAATCTGTATCGAAGGGCCTTACGTAGTCGAACGCGCGCAGTAAGTCCGGCGATGCCTCTTGCCTCGCCAACATCGCCTCAGCCGCCTCCAGTTGACCGCTGGACCGACGCACCAACGACCTCACTTCCTCGCTCTCCGACTCCGAATCGTCCCAGTTGCGACGACTGTGCTTTCTGGACGGGGATTCCCCTTCGGAGTCCGCGC
Source organism: Urbanus proteus proteus (assembly GCA_018251915.1). Taxonomy (NCBI): domain Eukaryota; kingdom Metazoa; phylum Arthropoda; class Insecta; order Lepidoptera; family Hesperiidae; genus Urbanus; species Urbanus proteus. Next base: position 7,170 of record DWPV01003251.1, on the reverse strand, counting down.
TGCCGGTCGAACGACGTCGCAGCTCTGTTAGTGCGACTTTTTGCAGTTCGCTCTCGTTGCCGTCCCTTCGTCGTCGATTTAGCGAATCGAGGATGTCCGGCCGGTTGTTCACTTCGGTGTACTCGAGCGAGCTGTTGACTTCGTCGCTCGTCGGGTTTGAATTGTGTCGACGGCGACTCAGCGCTTGAACGTTGAGCAAATCGAACTCGGGTGAGCGTTTGCTGTTCTTCCGCTCACTCTCTGATGGTTTGCGACGTCGGATACCGTCGTTGCTTTCGATGCTGGTGTTATTTCTCGACCGTTCCAAGCTGTCGAGAAGTGTCTTTTTGCGTTCGGCGCTCGACATTGACTTTTTCGGTTTTCTGGACGGCGTTTCGACGGGCGAGTTTCTCGTCGGCCGTTTGTATCTGGGCAGACTTCTCTCCCTGGACATATCGGAGGGCGGTCTTCTGCGTCGGGTGCCGCTTGGACTTTGTTCGTTCTCGGGTTGAGCTGATAAACTTGAGCAACAGTCAGATTGTGAGTCTAGGAACGCTCGGTAGTCGTCACCGAATTCTAGTAGACGTCTGGCGGCGTCCGAGTCCGGCGCTTCTGAATATGGTTCCGAATTGTATTTCTCCTGTTGACAAAATTATTTAATAGGTCATTTTTTAAATTAGCACAAAATAAACACACCATACAATATTTTGAAAGCGAAAAACTAAGAGTTAATTTAAGTCTCACCTGATAGAAGTCCCAAGCTTGCTCCGAAAACGAACTATGCTCTTCCGTACCGGCTGTGACACTTTTATCTATATCGGAGTCCTTATCCACACTCAGGTCCCATAGCTGACTGGGGTCACCAAGACTCAAGGCCAGGAAGGTCCGTTCCCTCTCCATACTCTTCGCTAGCCTCGGCCTTACGGGACCACCTTCGGGGCCTAGTTTGAAGCTGGGAGCGACTATCTCCGGCTCAGTTTGTTCGGGGATGGCACTGTCCTGTTCCTTAGTTGATATGTGCGTCTTCTCGATACTTCGTCGTAAGTGGGCGATGGTGGCTAGCTGTTGCTTGATCAGTTCCTCGTCGCTGTCGTTGCCTGACGTTGATGTAGTGTCGAACCTACGGAAGGCAACACTTTAGAAAATAACACCTGATGGAAAATTAAGGATCTACTTTCTCATGAACTCCATAATGATATCGATAAAGTAAAATTTATAATAAAGACCGAAAATTAATTCAATTAATTGTTAATTCGATTGATTGTTTCTCACACATAGATGGTTCATAGGAAACAAGAAATATACTTAGACCCAAAAATAGACATATCAACTTCTGTATCTATTTCTATCTATTTCTATCCGACTGCGTCAGAAGGAAGTTAAAGTTTTTAGAGTGTATGTATATCTTTTTTTTGGCATGCTCTATTGCTCAAAAGGCTTGACGGATTAACATACAAGCTTTTGTTGGATTCGTCTCAATTTTCATAGTGACATAGGCTATATAATTTTTTAATATTTACAGTACCTAAAAATTGAAATAAACTAGGTTCTAAGCAGTAGTTTTTTTTAGTTCTTAAGATAACACTAGTTACCACTTCTTTCGATTGACGACCAAATCTAAATTTACCCACACTTAATAACCTAGCAACTTTATGCTACTATCTACCAAAATAATTATGTTTACAAAAAATTACTTGACTTCTTCCGGAGCAAAAGCATCACATACATCAAGATTAACACATCACATTCATCACACCACCTCACCTATTCTTCCGACTGGTAGCCGGATCGCTGGCCGCGCTCCTCTCGTGCTTCTCCTCCGTCTCCGGGCTGAGGCGGCCGCAGAACGACAGCGACTTCACCAGCCGCTCCTTCCGGCCGGCGGTGGCGGTGTGTCGGCGCAGCTTGAGCCGCTTGCGCCGCAGCCAGCACTGCCGGTCGCCGCCCTCCACGCACGACGTGCACGCCTCCGTCATCGTGTTCGTGCTCGACACGTGGCCCTGCGAGATTAATTTTGTTTGAATATGGTTCCAGTCTAAAATACCTCGCTTAACCCCTCCTCGTGCACGCCTCCGTCATCGTGTTCGTGCTCGACACGTGGCCCTGTGGACGTTTGTTTCGTTTGAATATGGTTCCAGTCTCTAAAACATCTCGCTTAACCCCCGTCTACTCTCCCTCTTTACAATATTTGTCAGTCAGATTAATCCATCCTAGATACGAAGGCAATAATCGATGGTAATCGATAGTGATCGATAATAATCGATAATAATCGATAGTAATCGATAGTAATCGATAGTAATCGATAGTAATCGATAATAATCGATAGTAATCGATAATAATCTATAGTGATCGATAATAATCGATAGGAATCAATGATAAATCGATTGCTATCGAGCAATACCAGCTGTACTGCTATCGATTTCATTAGCAATGCTAACTGTATTGCTATCGATTTCTCCGTACCCATGAAGTAGAGTACTCTGTACAATAGGCTAAAAGATTGAACAAAAGTTTGATTGATTTTGCGGTAATACTTTTGTTCATAATTCATCTATTTACAAAATCTCATATCATTTTTAAGCTAAGTGTGCTATCAGTAAATTTACTAAGCCATTTACTTTCAAATATGTATATTATACATATTTTACAGTTTGATACCCTAAAAAGTGCTTAGGTGAGAGGTTCAGTGATAAAAGTAATGTTACAAAACAGAAAATAGTATTGTATAATGATCCCTAATACACAGTCATGCAAAGTAGTATTTGCTAGCTTCTTGCTATGTTTTATGAAATCTTAGCAAAGGTACTAAAATGGAGATTACATAATATCACTTATCAGTTTATTTAATTATAACAACAATAATTCGTAGTATTATATCTAGTAATACAAGGCACATTAGCAAAATTAATAATGTTATTTATAGTTTAGAATCTGTTAAAGTGGGTTAGTAGTTATTTAAAACTGTCACTTAGCACTTACAATGAACAAGCAATACATAAAACTCTTTTACACAATATTTAAGCATTAATGTTAACAACTTCATCCAAAAACCATTCTAATTATAGAAAAAAGAAGAATTTGAACGTTTAAGTAACCATGAGTTATTTTACAAGGCATTTTCGTTGTATGTAGGCGTAATCATACTACTAAGTACAAACACGTCTTCCGTTGCGAACTATAATACATTTTTTTATAACATATGATTAGCAAACGAGCTTGCTGTCCACCTGATGGTAAGTAGCCACAGCCGCCCTTGGATATTTGTAATTAACCCCAGATATGATCACGGTCATACTTGGGGTTGACTACAGATGCGTTGCTACCTTTGAGGACTGAGATGGAACGCCTCCGATAACTCTGTCTCCCTGACCACACCCTTCAAGCCAGAACACAGCAGTGTTTAACCCTGCGGCAGAAATAGGTGTTGACTGATGCGTTGCTACCCCTGAGGACTGAGATGGAAGGCCTCGCATAAGTCTGTCTCCCTGACCACACCCTTCAAGCCAGAACTGCTGTGTTTTGTACTTAACACTGCCGTTATAAGGCAGAAATTAACGACGGTGATACCGCCGGAGTCGGAGCTCATGTACTTCATGGGGTTCTATCACCTTCGATATCACAATACCTGCACAGTAGTGGAGCTGCCCCGCAACTTGGAGTTGGAGTTGGCCGGCGTGACGCGGTGAGTCGCGAGCGTGTTCAGCGCTGACTCGGATATGGACATGTTGTGCGACATGGGCGCCGGCGCGCGGGGCGTGGCCTCCGCGCTCGCCCCGCCCAGCGCGCCCAGCTGCGACAGGCACGACACCGACCACGGCCGCGCGCTCGCGCCGCCGCGCTTCTTGCGCAGTTGCACCTTATGGGGATAGTGAGGTTAGATACGAGTGCGTGTGTTGAAGGATAGGTTTAAGATGGAAACAGACTTAATTGAATAGAACAAAGAAAAAATATATAATCTTACGTGAGGTTAGACGGACTATAACTTAAGGACGACTGAATCGATCTGGATGAAATTTGGTGCAGACATAGACTGTAGTCTGGAATAACATATAGGCTACTTTTTATCCCTGATAAATGTGTGGTTCCCGTGGGATACATTTGTTTTGTTTTGTTGGCGTGTCAATCTCGCGACATGTTTATTGATTTACTTTTCAAATGCAGGTGAAATCGCGGGGTATAATATCATAATAGAATTTGTCGGCACACGTTGATTTGCGTTGTAATATAACCTACACAATCTATACAAACAAATAAAAATAAAGTGTCTGTTTGTGATTTCAAAATAACAATTTTTCATTCAATGCATATGAAAGTATACACGGTACCTATAAGGAAAATTCAATTAAAAAATAATTTTCTGTCTGTCTCTTTGTCTGTTTAGTTGAGGTAAACATCTAAACGGCTGTTGTGCGACATAGACGCGGTTAGATACGGGTGCGTGGTTGTTGTGGTTGATAGATACGTGGTTAAGTGGCGTAACAGACAATCCCGCGAGTAACTTGACGAATAATATGAAATATATGTGTATGATTGAAAAATTAATATGTATGTGTTTGTGACTGTGTATTGTCTATAAAAACTATGGATATATATAAAGATGTATTGGTGTGTTCGATACGAATGTGTGTTTGTGTTGAAATAACTTAAGAGAAACGTGAACGTAAAATAAAATTGATAGATTTAATGATGCATGTCGACGGTGATTTGCGTTGTGATACACTGTATACACAATTAGATATAATACATAAATTGTGGTAAATAATATGGTAAAAAATACATGCACTTAAATAAATTACAGATTATAATATATTTTACATACACATTAAATAAATAACATATTTAATAAATGAAAAAATAATGTTATATTTAATAGAACATGTATAGTATGTTTGATTACAAGAAATAATAGAAATATTTAGAAGGATGGTAATACGATTTCTTCATCAATAGATCACAAGAAATTCATAATAAAGATTCGTTTGAAAAACATATTTTGTTGAAAATGAAGTTTAAGAATGATAGGGATAAATAATTATATAGATATTTATAAGAACATCCATATAAATGAAACAATTTCCAGAAAAACGTGGCAATTGAATAGAAAGTAGAAAACGAATGTGCAGTTCATGCTTGTGTATTAACAACTTAAAACAAAAACTTGCAAATATAAAGGAAGAGCTTCAAAACAATAAAGACTTCACAAGAACAGTGACGACTGAGCGACAGTGACACACACAAACGAACCTCAACCGACACATTGAGCGATCACTCACATTCACGTGAAAGTCAATTACGAGGCAGCAGTTGACCGTAATGAAATTGTTAAGACAAGACAGAAGGAAAGCGAACAAAAAGGCGCTACAGATGTTTGTATTATGCTTCTTTTTACCTTGGCCTGGTGAGTCGGCGTGACCGTACAAGTCGATGTGCTCATGTCCATAGATGAATGCAGATTTCGTTCTTCGGATGTCAATGAAGTGTCCACTTCGCTCTCGGTGGTGTATTCGCCGGAGGCGTCGTAGCTTTCTGTGCCCTGGAAACGGAGAAACGTCAATTTTAAATCAGTTATCAAGTGAAAAAATGGAACCACTTTAAGCGCACTTGACTTGAAGTGACATTTTACTGTTTCTCGGAAACAATATGAAGAAATTTAACGATTTTATAAAGACATTGACAAGTTCTTGGGCAATGTACAAACACCAAATAAGAAACATTCGTACATTAGAAATTTCTTATTTTTACCATAAGCATATACAGTTATACATTTCATAATTAAAACAGCAATAACAATGGATAATTGTGATTTCTGTTATATAAATAAATTAAATGAACAATTTATTCTAATATCTATCATTTAGACCTATGAAGATTAAGTCAAGTAGTCTTAAAAACACTCATGTTACTCATAAAAAAATCTAATCAAATGATAATTTTCGACATGATTTTTATTTCAGATACTTAATGAAAAAGAAAATACCTGGTTCGTGTCGTTTTTGCCATCGGAACTTTGATTCAACCACTCCTTGATCCTGGACATTTTGGCTCGGCTGACGGATTTCCCTTCTTCGTCGAATAGAGGCTTGAAATTTCTGGTGCCTTTCTTCTTTGCCATTTGCTGTTGTGCTTGTTTCTGTACCAATTCCTCCGCCTGTATTACCAATCTTTCGATATCCTTACATCTGGCATTTTGGTTTTGGTCTACTCGTAACAGATCCGGAGTGGGTGAGTCTAGTTTCGGTTTTGGAGATGGAAGCGTGTCTTTCTTTTCATCCACGGGCAGTTCACATTGGATTTCAACCGATGACGTCATTATATCAGTGGAGTCTTCGTTTCCAATCTTAGCGCCACCAACGTAAGTCCATTCCTCTTCTGATGATTCCTCCTGAGATTTCTCGTCAGTCTCAATCATTTGCCTGTCGGAGTCCGTGTCATGGTGTCTGAAGTAAAATGTGGCACAATTTTTTGATTTCCTATCCGACTGATTGAACTTTGACGTGTCGACTGGCTTTTTCCGTTTGACTACAGTTGGTGGCGTTTTGACTTCTTTGGGAATTAACTCTATGTGCTGATCGTCGTGTATGTGGATGCCTGCATGAAATAAAAGGAAATGACTGTCTGTTTAACTCAACAGCTACGAGTATGATAATGTTTACGTTTGTTAGTAAACAACGCACTTCTTGAACAATACGTTGGAATGAATTTTCTATACGCATTGTTTTTACATTCAAATCATTCAGCGATAGTGGCCGCATATTATTATCTTTTGTGAGAAAATGGAAAGCTGTGTATTGCTTATTCATTGATGGCTATTGATCTGAATAGATGTAATGCGTGTATGTGAACGTAAAAAGCGATATCATTGCCGTAATACAACCTTTGTGGTAGTTTTGTGAAAGTGAAACGGTGGCATATAATTTCAAGCAATTGCATAATTGAATACAATAAATTTAGATAGTGCGTTTATACAAAAAAAATGTGCATAACCTTATCATGTTTTAAAGTGCAGAATAAGAAAGAAATTTAGAAAGAATGCCTTATATTTTCGTTTGAAGATGATAAGTTTGTGAAAGCAAGTTAAATGAGGTGTTCTTAAATCTTACTAATATTATAAAGCTGAAAGTTTGTGAGGATGGATGTTTGTTACTTTATGATCTAGATTAAATTTGGTGCAGACATAGACAGTAGTCTGGA
>DWPV01003250.1:0-15535 GCA_018251915.1 Urbanus proteus proteus | reverse complement strand
AGATCTTAACGTGAAGTTTTTATTAGGTCAGATCAATGTTCTCAATTTGAGCACATAAATTGACAGTCTTGTACTTGTCTTCGCATCAAACTTACTCGTACTTCAAATCTTTTGTGATGCTTGTTCAGTAATTTATCTTAGATTTATTTAATAGGTATATGTGTAAATATGTGAGATTTATTAGTGTCTTTAAAATATTTTTGACTTACGTAATATTAGAATTGTTTATTTAAGAAGTCACATTTTAAGAACAGATACCCAAAATAGTCTTGGCAAAACCAACAATGCTTATTTAGTTGTTAATATATTTGAAGTTATAATACTAACATTACTTGTACAATGACTCTTAACTTTCATTAATAGTGTTTCAATTTAAATTACGACTACACTAGACTAGATAGCTGCGGACATTAATTACCTTAATGTTCGTTGTAACGTTAATCAAATAGGCCAGATCGGCCGTGAACGGTACGTGTAACTAATTTGCAAACAAGCTATTATGGGGCTGCAGTCAAAAGCGCGCCAATGAAATTAAAATACTATTACGGCAATACAAAGTTGATTGAGTCGAGAAGGGAGACCGTTGCCGGTAGAGGGCGCTGAGCGGTAGAGTGCGAGTATGCCAGCTTGCTCAGAGCTCTGCTCCTGTAATTTGATTTGGAGTGGAGGGGCGGGGGGCGCTGGGATCGATACGGCGACGGGCGACGCCGGGGGAGGGGGCGACCACCAGGCGCGTGTTGTTATGGAAACCGTAGCTACCCTCGTACCTCCAGATTTCGTCGGTTATCCCCGCAAATTAAACAAAGAGAATAGCGAATATCGTTCAGGTGACGGGGTTAGGGCCAATTTGGAGGTGATACGACTAACTTCACGAGTTGTTATTAACTTTCGAATGGGCTCGCTTTGAGCTGTGTTACTAACATTTACTCGGCGCTTGAAATAATGTTCGCAAACAATATGTAGACTATTGATACTCTATATTGTAATGTAACTTTGTGGTACTCCGAGAACAATCTCATAAAGTTTTAGCAAAGCCGAGCCGTGTTATTGTTACCGAAGTTGTTATTAGCCACGAAACGTGAGCAATAGAATCTCGTTATTACTAGATACAGGATCGAGACGGGGCTAGTCGTTATTAGGCTTGAACACAATGTACGGGGTGAGCGCTCCCAAATTTCGGCCACAAAGGCCATTTACATCATCCGCTGGCTTTACCAGACACGCCTTTTGATTGAATAGGCAGCCGCTAGATTTATTCCAATTTAATCCGTTCAAATACTAATCCTATTCGATCTATCTATTATTCGCTAGGTTTACTTTACCTCTGTCTATTGAATAGTTAAATTTGATGAGCATTGTAATCTATCCAATAGCGCTGAAACAATTAGACAGCTTAATTTAATGACACTATTGTATTGTACTTATGTATATTATAATGTTAAGTTGTATGCGGCTATTCAGAGTGTTGGTAATATGTCTATGCAATAATGTTGTTATAATTTTATCTTTTCTGATACAGACTTGACATCGAGACCTCTTATTACCTCTAGTGTTTATTATCTTGACCCAAGTGTATTTATAACAATCAAACAATTAATTTTGATAGGGTCGTGTATATTTTGAAAGCTGCAAAAATATATTTTTAATTCACGTAAGTATCTATAGGCTTCTTGTCATAACTTTTGTTCTTAAAACATAAATTATTTATTATAGAAAAGTATGCGTCCTTGCTTTATTATGGAATTCCTCTTCTCTTCGAATAATTTTATATGGGCGAAAGTAGATTTATCACCGTAGCACATTTGTGCCAATAAAATCAGTAAGATATCGTCTGTATTCCGATCTCCGATTTTATTAGAGTAACGAAATTATTCAATAAAGCGTTGACACGTTCATTGTATGTTGATTGAACAATGTAATCTGATGAACGATAGGCCATTGCCTTTTACAAATGTTTAAGTTAGAATTTTGAATCCTTTCTGCTATAACAATGAAATTTAATTTGCTATCAATACAAATTTTGATTATCTGGGTCGAATTACGAATGAAGAAACATGGACTAATACGTTTGCCTTATATTTTCAGTTTTGCCGCTTTTTTTTGTTGTATTCACTCTAACACCCTTTCTATGATTTTTGTTATTTTTAAAGCAAAATTAAGATTACGAAATGTTCATATACAAACAACTGATGATTTCTAACAATTAAACAAAGGTTTCCGCCTTATTTCTCTAATTGGACGTTACAATAAAGTTGGCAATTCTGAGAGGTTTAATATTGCTCTTTGCGCTCAGAAGCAGCCTTTCTTCAGTGGTTTATACCAATTTAAAAATAGCTACTCTGAGTACAAACTACACAGTACATTGTAACTTCAATAAAAACTAGAAATATAAGTTCTTTTCTTTTAACGGATTTACTTATTCGGCTTTATCAGACTCGGGAATTCAGCGAAATTGACTCCAATTTTATCTTACTATCTCTTGGTCCCTTCGTTTCCGTTCATCTCTTAACCACTCTAATATGTGATTTAATTGAAAGGTGAGGCGATTGTTACTAGGAGAGCAGCGCGTGGTATTGCTCGTATTTATTATTAGTTGTATTCTTTAATAGGTATACACTACGTGTTGATACAATCATTTACTTTAGTTTTTGTCCAATTTTTTTACGTTAACATTTTAAAATACTACCTACACACCAGATAATAATTATTTGACAATGTGTTTTATTCTTTGTTAGAAATATGTACTGCCCGGAATATTTAATCTGAGTGTGTACCTACGCAAGAAAGAATTCAGATATTAATTACTTCCTTGGCCTAAACCTCTCTCCTTCTGAGAGTAAATTTGTCTGAAGCAGTGAAAATGTAGTTAATGGGTCCACAATGATATACATACATATTTAGATAATTTAGTCTCCCGTTGTATTGTTATATATTATGATCATACTTCAATAACTGTCAACCGTGTAATAACGTCATCAAACGGTACAATAACTTGCTATTACGTTGTCATATACATCTATGAGTAATTGTTGTAAAGACAGTACTAGTAGATCATAACATAACGTATGATAATATCAAGAGGCTTTATGAAAGAACGCTGTAATAAATTGCTTGCGCAAAAAATTCAAATGTACTGTACAAAATCACCCGTTTTCACATTAGATGAGATATAATAAACAAGCAAGACAAAAGATAGCAAGGTGAGATATCTACGCCCCCGCGCAAAATCTCTTTGCGTACGACTGTACCAACGCAAACGTGCTACATTTGCGCGCAAAAGTGTTAATGAATTAGATACGTATCGTATCAAATAGCTCCCCACAGGTGTGGTTCGCCGTGTCTAATTGCGTTGGCAACTCGGAACGAATTGACAATGCGGGCACATAATGTATTCTTATTAAAATTACCCACTATTCAGAAGATTAAATAACTGTAATAATTATTCAGGTGCACTGTAAGCACTTACTTGCTCTAGTTTAATTTGTTGAGTATTTTGTTAGCAAAAATATTACTTCTTATGTACTGAATACCCTTTGTATTCAGTGCATAAGGTAGATACTCAATAATATAAATTAAATATTATTATTAATTAAATATATTTGTTAAATTTGTAAATCGACCAATAAACTTTAGATAGTGTGAAAAAACATCTTTTTACATTTTGCTTTCATTCAATCCGTCTATAATAAATTTATTTTAATGCAAAACAACACGTTTTTTGCGTCGTTTAAATTAAATTCTTTTCATTTATTCAAAGAGAAAGAATGATTCTGTTTTGTGAAATTGTTTACAAAACTGTGAAAACGAAATGTGGTTCGTGATGCAGCGAATGAAAAATGAAAAAATGTGAATAAAAGATGAATCTACGTATTCATCCTTGCATAAAAGTATCCTATAACGTGCATGCGACTTTTTATGAATTCATGTTTGGAGTTTTAAAGCAAACGCGTTATCTGATTGCAATCTTTTTTTGTCCCACAGCTGGATTCGGATCTGTCCCCACTATAGATACAAGTTGCATCTTCTATTAGGAAGAATAGCTATTCCATTGTTCATCAATGGATTAAAAGTGCTCAAGGATAGATGGACTCCAATCACAAGTACATAATCTCAGTACAAGTGTCTACTAGTGGCGTTTCCACTATTAGTTATGTTACATAAAAAGAAAGCTGTCCAGTCAATCAAGAGTTTAATGGAGCGGCATTTTGTCTTACACCTAACTGCATTTTGTACCTACAAATTACGAGTTATAAGATTAAGATCGTAACACACGGTAATGCTTATTTAATGTATATGTAATGTACAGTAGTGACGATTCTTCATTCTACTAGGGATGAAGAATGTGTGAGGTAAAATAATAGTATACATAAATAAACGCAAACAATCGGTATGGTACTGTCATGTAACTATGTGGTTTACCACACGAAAATAATTGAATGGGGTTTAAGTGCAAAATTAAATAGGGTTAACACACTTCATTTTATATCTGTTCTCATGTTGGTATTTAACAAAATCTCATTTAAAAAACGTTCTACAGAACTAACTTTGCAAAGTGCTCAGTTGAAACGGCTTTTCTAAACTTGTTGCCGCCTCTACTTTAAATTCTAACTCGGAAAAGAGACTAAAACATTTAGCGGCACTCAGAGGAATGGACGGTGGCTGGGCTACCTCTCGCAAGCATTTTACTAAAAAATCACCTTTCACGTGATTATTTAGAGTCAATTTTATACGACTTTAGACGAATCACTCTGTAAGCTAGAATCAGAGAGGCTATTTTGCGATGGTTACCCCTGTAACGTTTGCATTTTTATTTTATGTTGCATTTTCATTTAAAAGTTTTATTGAAGCTTATTTAGTTACGACGTTTCATAGATATAATGATTTTATAATTAATTTCTCAACAGTCCTCGAGTTTTCAATTATTACTTATAAATTAAAGTTCTACAATTTAATATCGTAATTGAATGGTTGATTGTATAAGTATTTAAGTACCTTGCTGTTTAAAGTTTTTAAAACATTCGTTGTATCTGTCGTCAATCAATAGCCGAGTATCAGCATTCGACATTGGCAGTTTTATGTTACGGAACACCGTTATTATCTTGTTAAACGATACGTGAACAGACAACGCCGCTAAACTTACGTCATGGACTCACAACGACAACGTTAATAACTACTCGATTGTCATACCAGCCTGGTATCCAATTACTGTTTGGATTTTGTTCTTTATCAACGTTATAATTTATTTACTCCTATTCACTCGGTTATTTTAATAACTAGACTATAGGTACTTTTACTAACTTTTAGTAGAATCTGCAGAATATAAATTACATAGTGAAATAGATATTACAGAGTGAAATAATTTTCATTGGAGGCTGGCTGGTTTACTCTTTTTGTCCGCTGTTAAAATCTTATTTTAAACTTCATGCAATTTGCGTTACATGTTTAAGACTTATCATTAATAGGTATTATTATTTTAAGCACTTGTAAAATCAGATAGATATTTATTATTTACATAGAATTAAATGTACCTCCTACTTTATACAGCCGGGCGCAACCAATGACGTAACGAATAATGATTACCACACCGTATAACGTAGTAGTAGTCATGTTTTCCTTAAACATTTTAATCAGTTCCCTATCATTTACCTAATAAAGAGGGTTGCAAATGCTTTAATGGCAATCTTACATATGAGATACGTAAAACTTGTAAAAATGATTGCTAACAACCAATGTACTACAAACATAACATTTATTTTTTCGCTGTTAGATTTTTATATTGTGGATCTGGAACCTCGTAAGATTAAACATTTAACTTTAAAGGCAGGTATTTAGAGAACGTGAAAATAATTTCAACCTCAATTAATTAATTGGTGAACGCTTAAAGCATCTTATCGTTTAATTGCAGACCGAAGTGAAATAACGCTCTGGTGCATGTACGAGGCGTACTAATGATATCGACGCCTTATGCGAGTCGAATCGCCGTATTTTAACTGGTCGAGCAGCGCCGCAGGGCCTTCACGGTACAATTGAATAGGCTCATTTAAATCGCCTAGCCCGCCGATAAGCAGACATGAAAGGGCGGGCGATGATGCTAATACAGTGAACTTAACCTGGCCGCCGGCACCTTGCGGCGTCCCGCCAAACTGGTTCCGACGCCGACCTTCGTGGCTTCGTACAGTCGCGCTCCTGTGCGCTTATGCCACCCTGGTACAACCGATCGTTGTATTCGATTGGTTTTGTATCGATTAATTTATTTCGTAGTTAGATTGAGTTCTTTTATTATTTATTTTTCTACGTTGAATAAGCACCGATGCAACATGCACATATTAGATACTACAACATATTTTTTAAATGAACAAAGCAATTGTATGTAGTGATTAATTGAAATTTTATTGTAAAAAAGTCCCTGACACTATAATGTCAACTAATTAACACATAGTTGTGATATTCTACAGATTATGTGTTACGTCATTGTCATTTATAAGGATTATTTATTAACAATACTGTGTAGTGACACGGACTTTCTCGACAATATTAAATATGCGCATAACTAATAACAACATAACATACTTATTCGTGTCCACATATTATTTTCTCCTGAGCAAACAAAGGTTATTTGTACAACAGTTTCAACGTTAGTATGGGCCTGGTCGAAAAATGATGAGAATCGAAGTCGATTTATATCCGCATTGTTTGCGATAAGTGGGCGTTCAGGGCGTTTTATCGGATATCTAAGGCCAAGCCCTAGCCGACTCGTGTACATCGCGATACCGACACGAAACATCGTGTCAGGGCGCACATTATCATATGTTTTGAATAAATAATCTAACTAAAAATGACATATCTTGTTTTAAATTAAACAACAAGATGCATGCGATGTTTAGTATGAAAGCAGAGACGCTTTTTTCATGGAACTTTCAAATGTGATATTTTTAAAGCATTTTAATGAAATAATTTTCGTTATAAGTTACAACGTTACCTAAAGATAATAAGTGTAAAAACAATCTGTTTTATGTAAAAACTACAAATATTCTTTTGAATATTAAATTTAATTGCTTAGAATATTCTTTTAAGATACTTAACTAATATTCGTTAATTTTAAAAATGTTAGCCATATCTTTGATAGTTTTATATTGATACCGTGAGTACAGAAAGGTGAGCGCAGATACGTTCACGTCGGAACGTTTATGACAATTCTTCAAACAGATTCCATTTGATGGCATCGCTGATCCCTACATGGTAATGGCACGTCGCGGCAAAAGACGCCTCACTCGAAATGGCAGGTTATTTGCGAACCGCGCAGTGTGATCGCGTGAACGCTGTAATTGGCCTTAATCAAGCGAGATAGCGTGCAGACCTATGCCGCTTCTGCCAGTCCCTCTCGTGTATTAAACCGAAACAATTAGCAAACTCTGGCTTTTGAATTACATTCGCTAAGATATACTACAGTTATTCGAAGCTATTAACTAATAAACGTTTAGTTTACGTCGTTTTAATTACCGCTATCAATTTACTTTGTCTTCACGTTCCTATTTTATGCAAAGATTCACCAAGGTAACATCGCTTTGTGGAGTAAACATAAAAGCTTTATTTACGAAAGATAATAATGAGAAAATATGGCCCTTTGTGTAGCAGTGCGATCGCCGGGAGCTTATGAAATTGTAAGATTTCGAGGTAATTGCTCGTTACGTCACGCGGTTTGGTAATGTCGCCGAGAATTTCTCCGGGGAAATGGGAAAACAAATGAGAGAGCTCTTATCTACGCATTACCGCCGCGTAGTGATTTACGAGCTGGCTACCTGCTCACTGCAGTACCGGTTTGCAAGCGGAGACGACCCGGTTGAGAAACATACGTAAATTGAGTGTTAAACATGTCAGCTGTTGCAGAAATACTTAATATTTATCCGATTTAAGTACTGGTTTTTAAATACACATGATCACAGTGAGGTGGATGCTATGTATGGTTTGATTACTTTCGACAAAACAAATAAGCAAATAAAATAATATCTTAGGCAAATATAAATAACGATAAACTAATAATATCATTGTATTTTAACCGGTAACTAAGCAAACCTGTTAACCTATGCTTATAAAAATAGTACAAAGGATACTCATTAAGATGTCCTCAATAAGATCATGGAAATTATAACGACAACTTTGTATCTTTATTACAACTTAGAATACCAAATTACACCTTCGAAAATGAAATAAAAATGTGATGATTGGCTAGATGCTTGGCTAATTGGCTCGTATATGTATAATTTTTAAAATGTTCTCCGTCGAGGTATCTTCAGTGGCTCTATTGGTACATTTTTTTGTCTTATAATGATCTGAAGTCGATTACACAGGGCAGCAGTAGCCACTTATTACCGTCAAGTAGACTGAATGCACGTTTGCCATTTTTATTGAAAAAAAATCCAGAATAAGTCTTAAATAAGAAGCACAGTTGATTATTTAACTTAAATGTGGTCGTAAATAAGATAGACGTCACAATTGAGTCGACTCACGTGTCCAATGCAGTACGACACATAGATCGTGATCGACAAACATATGTTACAAACAAACGTAGAGCATTCTAACTAGACATCACTCACAGATATATTTATAGCATAATGACCGCCTACTTCGACTGACGGCTTTACATTCAAAATACATTGTTTCTTTTATTTTAAAAATATTTTTTGCAATGAATGGTTTAAAATGTTAAATTTATGATAGGTTTTCTAAATCATTGACAAACAAAAGTAATAGAGAATGGCATTAGATATTTAATTTGAACTATTGTAACGTTTTATAGATTTTTTGTCTTTATAACGAAAGTACAATCCTAATTATTATAAATGCGAAAGTCCGTTTATTTGTTTGTTTGTAACGCCTTCACGCTTTAACTACTCAAACGATCGTTATGAAATTTTGCACACACATTGCCGGGGATCTGGAAAAGGACATAGGGTACCTTTTATCCCGAAAAGTGATACTACTCCCGCGGCATAGAAAAGTATCTTTTATACCAACAATGTACCTACTTTTATACCTACGGCCTCATTGTGTGAATGAGCGCGAGCGAAGCTGCGGGTTGAAACTAGTATTCTATAATCTGTCCCTGTAGTTCCGGGACCAGAAGAGGGCTACGGTATCCCCTGCCTATCGTAAGAGGCGACTAAAAGGGGGCTTCCGGGTTGCGGGCGGCTAGAGTGGGAGCTTTAACCGTGCGTCCAGCGGCCCTGGGAAGGATGGCGGTATGCCATACATCAGGTGGTGCGGGGAGCATACCGCTCGCCCGATGGGCCAGCGTGCTCAGAGGACTCTGGATGGTATCTATGCTGAGATCACGAAGTCCTTCGGTTCTCGTGGGATAGATGTGTTTTTGTTTTTCCCATAAAATGGATTCGACATGATTTTTTTCTGTGATGGTTTAGGCTACTTTTATCACGAAAAAACATTGTATTAAATAATATAACAGTATCCTATAGGATTTAAAGGATTATAATAGAGTATTAGCGCATTAATATGCAATTTGTATAGCAATTTGTATATAGAAGTTAGTGATTCACATAGGATTGGTTAGCTCAGGTTTGAAAATGCGGTTACATTAGGTTAGAATACATATGCTCGAAAAACATTACTCTCTTTCTAACGCAGCTGGGTAAAAGATGTGGAAATCAAAAACCTTATTAATAACTAGCTGATGCCCGCGGTTTCACCCGCAATAAAAAGTAAAGACGAATACATATTTAAACATAACCGAGATCCCGCTCTCCTGCGAGGGGGGCCGCATGCGCGTGAAGGACGAACTTATGTTTTTTTTCCAAAATAAAGTAGCCTATGTTACGCCTTACACCTTCAGATATCTTGTAGAGAAAGTCCCATCAAAATCGGTCCAACCGTTTAGAAGATTACTTAAGTCAAACAGACAGACAGACAGACAAACATTTTTTAAATTTCATTTTCTTTATGGGTATCGTGTTCCTATACTTTCATATGCATTGAGTAAAAAAATGATATTTTGAAATCACAAACAGACACTTCAATTTTATTTATCTCTATAGATAATTGATCCTGTATAACCGTGACAAACTAATAACGTATCTACTACTAACATAGGCAATCTAATAATAAAACCATAATAATACCAATATTATTTATTTAGAGATAATGTGTATTTTTGATTAAATCCGCAGCTTTTTCAGCCATTGCGATGAGGACAGAGTTGGGGTACAGAGATACTGGGGCCGGCAATACACTGGCGTCAACTACACGAAGTCGCTTCACGTATTTCACTCTGAAACAAAGATTTAGAATAGACTAGCTGATCCCCGCGATTTCACCCGTGTTTAAAAAATAAAAAGGAATAGGTAGCCCACGTGCGAGCGGAGCGCGCGCTCATGCCTTTTCAAAAAATTGTCTATGCTACAATTTCAACTCAATTTGTTTCAATCAACTCCACTGAATTTGTTATCTGAGCTCATCGTCCACCACCGTCCCCCCGGCGCTGATGCCGGTGGCGTGGTGGCCGGTCACCGCCACGTCGCGGATAACACACTCCACGTACTGTCTGGTGACTCACCCTGCGCTGGCTGAACCTCACCTGAGCTCATCGTCCACCACCGTCCCCCCGGCGCAGGTGCCGGCGGCGTGGTGGCCGGTCACCGCCACGTCGCGGATAACACACTCCACGTATTCATCTGGTGGACTTGCCACCTTCACCGGCTTTGTTTTTGATGGCTTTGGGGGTTTGTCGCTTGGTTTAGATTTGGATCTGCAAATTAATGATGGCACCAATGATTCGTAGATTGCAATTTAAAACTGATGTAGCACAGCAGAGACTTTATTTATATGTTTGGTCTATTTTTTATAAAAATACAAGGCATTCTAATTTAGATCTCTTGATCAGCTACACGATCTACTCCGATCTGATAGAACTACAGTTATATTCGGTATCGATTAAGATCCGATGATATTTATATTAATCAACACATACCTTTTCTTTTTCTTCTGCACAACCTTTCCAAGATAATCTTCCTTGGAGTACTTCCAGAAGGATAGGCATCGTTCTGACCGCGGCCAGTGGATCCTTGCTCCGATGTCCTGAAACGGCTTTGTGGCTATCAACCTTTCAGCTCGTCTCAACGCTGTAAACAAAATGATAATCATAGCGATCCCGAAAATGAGATTAGATATACATAATTATATATTATACAGGTGACCGTACGAGATTCCTACTAACTAGATTAGGTTTGACAATATTAATGCTCGCAGCTTATATTTGCGCAGCAAATTTGTTATTTTTGTTAACGCCGATCTATTCCTATGAGGATGGCAAAAAAACCAAGAAAATTATGTTGAAGCCCTTCAGACTGTACAGGTTGAAGTTTTCGAGTCTCCAAATTTGAAACTATTAAGCATAACAAAAATGGCGACAGGAGCTTCGGGCTCAATTTTGGTCAAAACTAAAACGGCATCGTCAGGTTTCTCACATATATATCCTTCTACACAATAAATACTATCTAAGAACAACGAAAAAAGCAAAGCAGAAGACCACACTAGAACGCAACACCAACCAGTACCATACCAACCTTTCAACATGCACTTAACATCCCAGTAGTCATGCAGGTAGTTAGGGTCGACCACGGGCGGGACGGTGGAGCTCGAGTCCTTCAGGGTGACGGTGCCGCGGCTGCGCGGCTGGATGCAGGTGGCGAGGAACATGAAGCCCTCCTTCGAGAAGTCGTTCGGGTACGGAAAGATTTCTTTGAACACCTGATGAATGAAAAGTACTTAGATGATTGGAGTATTTTAAAAGATTAACTATGATTGTTTGAATAAGTGGTCCGATTAGTTCACTAGAAATTGAAGTGTTTAATAAAAGCTAATAATACTGTAGTAAGTAGATCAAAATCGATAGATCTTATCAAGTATTTGTGTATTTATGACTTAGATAAATAAAATAGGATTTTGGATGATAGTTTTTATGTGAGAAAATCCTTTAGTCTAAGATTAACACGAAGTACGAGTCACTAAAAAGCGTGCCAAGCGCGGTGACTGACAAAAGCTTCGATTAGATGAAGCCTATGTCCAGTAGTAAGTCTCAAAAGGCTTTTAGATGGAAAATTATACTAACCTAACTGCTTTGAGAATTAGTCTTTTTAAGTTCGTCAGTAAACGTTAGTGAGTCCTATATTTCTATCTACCATGATGAGATATTCTGAAAAGTGAGGGAACATTACCTCTGTCCTGTAGTTCGACAAATCTCGTAAAAGTCTCTCACTGGTGGATCCCATTGAGAATAACATAAGAGCTGATGAGTTCTGATATTCCACTGCAGCCATTGGTGGAAATGCAAGTAGTCCTACAGAAAAAAATAGCTTTGTTAAATAAAAACGAATATTTGTGATACGTACACTCTACCTTGGTTATTAAAAGTATTTTTGAAATATACAAATTGCTATTAAAAAGTAATAATTTTTGATCTGAAAATCAATGAGACATAAATCACTTCAAAACTGTGCAACGGCAACGGCGAGTTTCCAAATTATGAATAAAGAGGAAATACATAGAAAAATTAATAAAGATTAAGGAAAGTAACCCAGACATAATAGTAATCGGAAATTTCACCTTGTCCTTCCCAAAGATACTCCCAAGCAGTTTTGACGCTGAAGACTTTGGCCAGGGTGATACTGATCGGTTTCTGTATGCTCACGTACAGCGGCATGTTCATGTGATCGTGAAGATTGGTACCGACGTCGTCATTCTCTGCGATGGGACCTATTCTGAGCCTGGAAATGTATTTTAAAAATTTTACACAAAAAACTTTTGCGGCTTTCTTTTGGCATCAGCAAACATATATTAAGAGAAACATACAATTATACATGCTGAGCCTTAAAACCCTAATCTAAGCCGATCTATGAAAAAATATCTAGGAAAAAATACTAATGTTGGATTCGAATTTTGGCTAGTGGCATTTGAAGCAAGATGAGGAATAAAACCTGATTAATTTAGCATTACGATAGGGAATCATTATCTTTATGGTTCTACAACATGTTTTGTTTTTTACACCTTTTTCACCGAAACTAATGTTTTTTCAAGACATAGCTAAGCACTAAGCAGGCATTATAGTCACAGGTGTAGCCCTCCTTTTCATAAAGAGGAATGAGTCTTTCGCTTAAAAGTTAGGTACACCCAATTTCATACTAACCTTCGCAACAGTTCACGTTGGCCAATACCTGAAGAAATCAAAAGCTGTGGGGATTTAATAGTTCCAGCTGATATTATGATCTCCTTGTTCACGAATATGTTGTCAAGATCACGATGTTCTTTCAATATGTAGAGGGATGTAGCGGTGTTGTTATCGAAGCGGACCTAAGACAAAAATTTACTAGATTTTGTTCATTCATACGTCACGGTCGAATTCTAGTTACCTATAATTTCCTCGGTGATGTAGATTTTTTATAGGGATCTTTATAAAAGAAACGAAAATATGAGAAAAAAGCTCCTTGATAGTAAGTCTCAGATAAATAAAAATAAGTATGCTGTATATGTATGAATGATTTGAATTTAGTAGAAGGTATCCATTTTTATTTATGTACATTTTTTCATATCATTTAAGATTTTAGAGTATACCTAATGCAATTGAATGTAATTGTGCCATTGAATGTACTCCTACATACCTATAACCTATGTATTTTTATCTGTAGGTACAATTTGTTATCTATGTTATACATTTTTAAAAGGTTTTATTCTTAAGATCAATTATTAAAATAAATACTCACTGAAATACCCTGAGTTTGTAACATGACATGCAAATTCTTCCTATTTAAGGCTGGTTTCAGATACGCGTCTAAAACCTGGTGTCTCACTCCGTTAAGGACTGTTGCTGTGGCCTTCCTGAATACTGTGTATTTATCCGCGTATCGTTTGGAAGCTTCTCTGAACACTTTCATTAGTTCCTTGTCTTCGTCGATTACTTTTAGTTTCATCGGTGCCTGAAAGAAATCCTTTATTGATTTTTCTATAATATGAAAGTGGTAAACGAGCATGCAGTCCAAATGATGATAAGAGGCCACTACCGCCTAAGGACATCTGTAATAAAGCCCTATCTTCCTGAATTTGAACACAGTTGCGTTGCTAACCCCGAGGGCTAAGTAGAAAAACGGATAAGTACCTGTTTCTCTTACAGCACCTTTTGAGCCAGATCACAACGGCGCTAAAAAGTTTCTAAAAACTATCGTTTGTTGTAATTCGGTAGGAACAAGTGTGGTTGTGCTTCCGACTGAGTCGAACCACAAAGAGTTGCATCATTGAAAACTTCTATCTCAAAAAAGTGATATTGAGTTTAATATCTTCATTGATTGTAATTTTACCTTTTCTCCCGGACAGTACGCCTGACCAATGCAGTCAACGGTGCCAAATTCGCTGACAACAGTTCCAAAAGCCCTACTGAAGTACGGTTTCAAGTCGTTGTAGGACCAGCCCTTGAAACCCAGCCGGGACCATCTCTCGTAGTCTTCCGGGCGACCGAACCCATGGAGGACGAAGTTGATCTGGCTGGAGCCACCTAATCCCTTGCCCCTTGGAAGAAATTGAGTCTGTAAACGAATCAATGCTTCACAATTTAATAACCGTATAAGAAATTAAGGTGGAATTTGAAATATGTAGAGCACCTGAATGTCAGACAATGTTGTTGTTAAAATAAAAAATAAAACTTCTCCTGCTGAAGTTTGCTTGACTTTTAAATATTATTTTTATACGGCACCCGTGTGATTTTGTGTTGATAACGGCACTGACTACGCTTTATATTCAAAAATCAGATTTACCTGAGTATAAGTGCCGAACGAAGAGTATTTCTGTGGCGAGGTTTGCACAGACCAATCGTAAGGGCTCTGCTGAGCAGCGGTAGACGTGAGGGGTATTCGCGTAAAGTACCCCATGTGGCCTCCCGCTTCGATCAGCAGGACCTTTGTGTTGGGGTCCTCCGTAAGCCGGGAGGCCAGGACACAGCCTGCTGTGCCTGCGCCCACTGTAACCAATGTTATTCTAGAGACGTAGAATGCATTCGCGCTTGGGTGACGCTACCTCAGATGTATCTAAGTTGAATTTGCCCCCTCCCCTATTTTGATAAATTTAAAAGTAATTTATGAACGAGCATGCCATCCGAGTCTCACTTTTTGTTAACCTAAAAGACACTGATGAACATAGACGTGCCGGTGGCAAATTCCTTTAATAAAGGTAAAGCAGTATGCGCGTTGTAAAATAGGACTCCTCCTGACCAATCTACGAATATCGTAGAATACAACTCAAAAGGTACATAGGAGAGCCTACTTGCGATGTTATTTATCTATTGGAACACCTTGCGATAATTTGTATAGTTTAAAAATGTTTCTTATTGTCAATAATGCACAATATATTCTTACACAATATTTGTCTTAGTTTCATCATAGACTGCTTAAAGAAGAAGAAAGAAAATTATGGTATAAAGCTATCCGTTAGTAAACACTTAATCTTCTGTATACAAATACATAATAAAAGTAAACTTACC
>DWPV01003249.1:0-15540 GCA_018251915.1 Urbanus proteus proteus | reverse complement strand
GATTCCTATGATACTACGACAAATTTTTAGAATACAGGATGTTCAAACTGAAATTTAAAAAGATAAGAAATTTGATGAGATTTTTTTGTAATGCAATTATTTATTATATTCAAAAACTAATCAATTATTAATTAGGTAGCCTGTACTATCATTAGTTTTAAAAAAATAAGACGCAAAAGATTCAAAATATATAACATTAATTTTAATGAAATCATAAATTAGATAAAAATAATACATATTATGTTCCATATCCAACTTAAAGTATCAATTGCAAAGTCATATATCACAAATGGCCCCACGGTGCCATTAGCGGAGCGATACCGCGGCGTCAGTCCTGACGATAGCTTCGCGATAGCATCGCTCTCGTCCGCTATCTGTGACGGCTTTATTACGAGCTGATTGAAACCAGCTGATATATCTGTCTGAACTAAAAAGCATTAGAAATGTATCAGCAAGAACAATGAGTTAAATTTTCTTCATATTGCAGTTTGTTGAACAAACACAAGGAATCTGGTTCGTCCAGTCTTAGGATGATTAAGGAGATGAAGCGGGTTTTAAATACACAAGACAAGCAGTAGCGTAGTTTTATCAATATAATAAAAGGAAGTCAATCGGCATGAGTATGGCATCATCGAAATAAACTCTTATATTTAGAGCACGAAAATGTCTCAATCTCTTAATTTCTTTCAATAAAATAACAAACCTATGGTAGGCACACATACTTTTATACTCCTTGAGTTTTAGTTAAGTGGTCAATATTCTAGAACAATTTAACCCAATTTAGAATAAAAAATAGAGATAAAATCAAAAATAGATGACTTGAGAAACTTCATAATTGATACATTTCATTTAAATGTCCTACCGCATCGTTCAATTCACACAACACTATAGATATTGATTAACAAAATGTATCTTTATTCTAAGTTAAACATCAAAGACTTCATTAATCTTGAAGAAACCACCACATACCTACCGAGTTATTAAACCCCGATCCGCAAAGAAAATATTTAAGCTTCCGGTATTGCAAAAACACTATTCGGTAGCGGGCGCCGGGTCGGTATATTAAATTCCTAGCGGACAACAATTCGCTCATTAGGGGAGGAAGTGGCGAGTGGCTACATTTGTCTCCAACGACCGGTGGACGCGGTTTTTATCCACTTGCCGGCGACATGAGTTAATGTCGGTTAGAGAACACGCTCTATATGGTCGTGACTGTACTTACTACACGGAGAGAAGTCGATTTGTTTTGTGCTTACCTGAAACAAAAAATATCAATGTTAGGATGTAAAAATATTACGCAGGGTATTTCTTTTCATTACTTACGTAAAATATCCAATTAGGAAGGTATATTATATAACTTTAGGTATTAGCTATTTGGAGCGCCAAAAATAAAATAATTGAAAAGATCCAATTATGAAGACAAAAATCTTCAGCGCTTAATACGGAGAACTCAAGTAGTGATTACGTTATAAGGACTTTTTTATACCTTAATATCAATTTTATATATAGGGTTTATGCTGAAAATATACCTACATTGCTCATTTGTAGGCATGTAAAAAGATTTTATTTATTTTGTTAAGCGCCTTGACGTGTGTGGTAGGGTGACATACTTATTCGGGGCGTTCCAACTTATTCCTCAGGATTAGCAACGCATTTGTAACTAATGTCAAGTGTCTGTCCTTATCTGAGGTTGATTACAAGTGTCTATGGACATCAGAACCGATTTACCATCTGGTGGACAGGGTGCTCGTTTGCTACTCCCACATTCTAAAATAAGGTCTTAGTAAACTACTCATACTTTATCCACAGAAGAAGATCTTCCATATCCCTTATAGGCGATTATTTAGTCTATACTCTAGTCTATACTCTAACAAACCTACAAATGCAATTCTAATCCAGTCTGTGTCACGGACATTAGTACAATTACAATATCGAGCGTGTGACCGGCGCTATCGCTACACAGCGCCGGTCCCACTGCAGATACACTGTCGCCTTCCGTGTAGCCGACAGCGAGGAGACAGGAGACAATCGCCGGATTAGGCACAACTTTCCAACTTACTATCTGGAGTAACTAACCTTATGACTGCTCTGAGTAAGTTATCTAGGTGCTGTCTGTTCGCTACTTTTGTCTTGTCGAAATGAGCATACCTACTATAAATTTTATATAAACTACATTAAAATTACACAATCGAATATATTTTTTCTGAAAACCATTATGTTTTATAAAGTTTTTGATGGTTATAATATTCATATTTTTGAATATTCCATTTCATTTACACTATAAATAATTAGTTTTTTGAACACATTTTTATTTTCTCTTACATTTTAAGGTACTAAATGATCACTACACATCCATACATAATACTATCTTTGATTTTACTATTGCATTGTCACAAATACATTTCGTATAACAACTAATAAAGTTCCATAAGTAAGTTGTACACTTAGGTCCGAGTTGTATCCAGTTGACGTGTGCGAGAAACCTAAACTATACTCGTAGATAAACTGCTTTCAACCGAGGGCTATGGGGATACACAACTTTCTATCAACTTCCCTGAGTTTCACTATTCGAAAATTATTTCTACTAGCATTTTCACGATCTTTAGGGGAAAAGAAAGTTCAGGGTAAAAATAAAGTTGCCAACTAACTCGCAGGCCCAAACTTCCTATCCAGTATTTGATCAGCTCCGAACTTGGAACTGAATTGAATAGGTAGAAAATTACAACTGCTATACATCATTTATGTTCCTACGGTTTCTAAATTTATTGTAAGAAATTAAATAGAAAATAAGCAAACTTAATTACAGGTACTGCAATAAATGTAAAATCCTAATTAATATTGCGATGATTTAAGAATTATCTAATTCATACAAGCAATAAGTCCAGTCTTAATAAATCTCCGATTTATTCCGAAATTTCTAATTAATCTTTCTTCTCTTGTAAAGCACAAGTGAAAAACAAGCACAAATCCATTAGTATAAAACAGCGTATCTCATAATGTTCAATTATCGTTTAAAGCTCCGACTCAAAGCGAATATGATTAAAATAACGTAAAACATGATTATATTCTCGGAATACGAGCGAAAATAACTTGGCGACAGCTAATAGTACTCTGAAAATGGACGATACGCAATTCAGTAGAAGCGTGTGTTCGGCGATGCCTTGACAAAATGTCTCCGAGCCACTTAGACAAATAGACTTGAGCGTGTGGATTCGTGGAACTACAGGGATGGCCCTTGCGTACGTGTAGGGTGACCACGTGGATTGGAGATAACTGTGATAAGAAAACATTTTTAAGGACAGAAGATTATTAAAATGGCTATTTAATGTATTTTATCTGTTAAGGAATTAAACTGTAGCCCACATATTAATCTCGTATTACATCATAGTAGGTTAACGTTATCTACTTTTTTATATTAATCGCGTTAATCGATATCCAACACGATTTTAACGGAAAATTATTACCTTATAGATTTTAAAAATAAAAGAGTCTAGCGCAACTATACAAGTAAAATTCATAGTCAGGGGAGACCGGAGAGCGATTTTGTCCACAGTTCGTAATTGTAAGAATTTCTGGCCTGGTTTTTAGGAGAGGATAGTGTAATAATTAGTTGTTTTCATGAATTTATCTTCATAATTTGGGTTTGAAGTAAATTTAAAATTAAAAGTCAGCTGAGACAGAGATGTTTCATGCTTGTTATTTAAATAGTTTCGTAACAAAGTCTATGCATTGTCGGACCTCGTGTCACCCTACCGGGGCGACAGGCCTCCGCTCTCGCAGTTGATTGGATACGTGCCCTTTTTCACAATTGATTTCATTAGCAACATCAGCGCCTCTCCGCCCAGCGGACGTATATTATACTGTAGTCATGTTATGAATATTTTGCTACCTATAAATCTCTTTCTAAAATACACCCTCTTAAAAATATCAAATTAACTGAATTATCAATCCATTAGGATATTAAGATATTTATATTCTACCTAATCTGCCATATTTACAAAAACTGAACTTTCGTATGTTTGTCTTTAGTTGTCGGAATAACTTAAAAAGTAGTTGCATTTCCATTTAAACTATCACTTAGGCACTTGTTAATAGGTAGTTATTTGCTATTTCAAAATTCCCACTGGAATGGCCTAAATTTAATTTTAATTATTAATAACTTTGAGGTACAGCGCGACCGGCTTTGCTAATACAGTATAAAATTATAAATTATTAATTTAAACACATTATTTTACATTCCCCGTTTAAAATATAATAACGATAGCACAAAAATAACGGTCCACCAATTTTGACGTATAAACGCGCAATACGCGTAATTCAGAGCGTATGGAGCGGAATATGCGCCCAATTAACATTGGCCGGGAATAAGCGGGAACAATTCTATTAGAATCGTTGGATTATTATTAGCAGACTTGACTGGAATAAATTATTTTTACATTTACAAATTGATAAAATATAGATATAAGATTATATAAAATCCGAGATGTGTGATGTTTACCGCACATCTCGCGATTTTTTTCATTTTTTTCTGCGTATCTAATTATTTTGTCTCAATAAATTAAATTGTTCTGTATGTTACCAGTTCAATATACAAGGTAATCACATGCATACATGACATATGTAGGTACATGCATTCTACACGGTTTCGTCTACAGACTAGATAATGTTTCTGTGACCGTGAGAAAACGTCGTGAAGATAAGATTAAGATAAAAACATCAATACGAGAAGATATTACGAAGTCGTTAGAAATAATCTTGAACCCACATCCGTGCAAGTAATAAGAATTTTCATAAACCATTTTACTTATGTAGGAGTTATTTATAAATAGAAGAAAGATGTCGTATGTAGCAATTTATAATGGGATTTATTTTTAGTGACTATTGGATAAATACTAGTATTTACCATCAATTTGTTGGCATGGAAGATGAAAATATACGTGTAATAAAAATACTAATATAGGAGAAATTCACAAACCTGTGGACAAACATAGCCGGCAATGGCCGCGGCGAGGGCAGTCCGCGCCCAATTAACAAACGTTCCGTGAAATAAAACGCGATTTGCCGCCTGCGACACCCAACCTTTACACCTATAACATGAACCTTGACGTCTCAACTTTGTTTTCTACCTTTATTATATTACGCTATATCACATACCACAGAAATAAACAACCTTATAAAATCATTTATGGACGGGGTTGTGTTCTGGTGTTAGTGTGGGTAATACATAAGGTGTTCGACAACATGCAGAACATGCTATCAATTTTACTTCATCCTTATAAAAAACGCGTATATTATTTTATAGCTCTATACAAGGAAGGATATATTTTTCCGTGTCATGGGTGATATAGAGACCAAAGATAAAATCATAAAGGCCCTAATAGAAAACCAAATGAATATAGGTACGTCAACATTTTACCGTCAACGGAAATTCTGAAAAGTTTTTCTACACACATTCGCTTCGGTTGAGAAACACTGAAACACGATCGTTTTAATTCCATACGAATGTAGGGGTTAAATCAAATTAGTTGATAACACGTTAATGGTTCGCTGAGTCACGGGTTCGAAGCCGGCTCTCCTTTGTGAAAATAAAAAAGTTCCCATGTTTTTGGGTGTAATTGATTCGAATTGCGAGCGATGAATTAGGTAAAGCCAGCGAATTGAAACGGTTATTGATTAAAATATAACGGTCATTGTAACAAAAGTACTAACTTTTGTTTTTTTATCGCCACAAGTATGTTTACTCATGTTTACAATACATTTTAATGTTATGAAGCTCGGACGCAACCTTTTTTGCGGTCCAAGTATTTCTGTTCCAAAATTGACGAGTGGCTGAAAATGAATACCATAATCATATTGTTTTTGCATCGTTATGATGATAAAGTAGGTACTACTGAAAATTTGAATAACTGGTTATGAAGTAATATAAGTTTATCAATACTAAGAAAGTAACAAAATATTAAACTTAAATTTTCTTTACTGACATCATAACCGTAAGTAAACGTAATTGATATTGTGAAACCCACCCCGATGTCTACTTTTTAATACCACACCCAATTTCCAAATGCACGTTTTCCTATAAAAAGCTAAATTCAATTATGTGACAGAATGGAAGCAACTATTCAGTGTGTCGCCGATTGTGGCAATAAAGGCGAGCGCACACGCGCGTTAATAAGGGCGAGAGTACACCGGCGACACGCCGCGCTCTGCCGCGACAAAAAGTTTTTCAATTAGTTGACCAAATCACGCCGCGATCACTGATACGTCCGATCCAATCCACTTTTACACTCCAAATTAAATTAGTTTCGTACCACTTAAATTAGTAAACACTTCAGTATAAACGATTCAAAGGCAATCGATACTATATTTAATTCGTGAATGAGTATTATATCAATTTACTGAATTTTTAATTTGTTTTGAGACGCTCTATCCATTGAATATTATAGTTATATATAGTTATATAGAAGTAAATCTCTCTCTTTAGTTATATCTAAAGAGAGAGATTTACTTCTAATTCCATGTTGTAGTTATTTGTTAATAAGAGTTTGTAAAATAGATTACACAACTTGTATAACATTAACTAAACATTAATAATTATTCATTGGCGGTAAAGTTAAAATTGGCCAAAGTTGTGGGTTAAAGCTATTTTAATTAGTTTTACAAGCCCATTACGCTCTTTAAAGTAATAAAACTCGCATTTATTACGCTAGCATATCTAGATCGAACTTACTGTTTCGTTTCTTTGGAAATATTAAAGTTATTATGTACAACGGCATCGTTAAGCAACTTTGTTCAGTATTATCTTGTTTAATTGCTGCTACATTGTTTGAAGTTTAGTGCGCAAGTGCAGTAAAGATCACTCGAGTGTATTTACGGGTTGTCGTGTGCACAAAGTACTTCGCCCTACTTTGTCTCATTTCGGAGAAGCATTTTAAAATTGACAGATTTAATTAATACGCTTCTTGGATCTATTTTAACATGGACCTCTGCTTATTACAATTTGCAGTGCAATTTATTACATTTTACAATTTTTTTTTCTAAATGTGTCTAATAATTTTTCAGCAAACTCGCATCTTTTTTTACCCTACTATTACTGTACTACATTTAGAGCAACGGCTTCAAAAGCCCCAAGATAAAGCCAGAATTAGCGATATTCAATTGCTTTTAAGTTAACAAAGTTATTGTTAATAAAAAAATAAATTATTCCTTTAATGTGTACAGGCTTCAATCAAAAGTTTGTGTTGTTGATCGAAGTGTACAGGTAACAAAGCTCTGAATCGTCCTTGACATACAACAACATCGCGATAACAAAGTTCCCAGTTCCCGTTCGGAGACGGCTCTCTCCAGTCTCCACCAACTTAGCATTCACTTCCACACATAAATTTTCAATACAGCTTCATTCGAGAATGCCATTAAGATTATAATCGACGCGGTCTAATGCGTCAATTTGTATGCGCGCGTGTGTTCGCCGCTTAATAGATAAGGCCGCCTACACACGCCTACTGACACCCGTAATGTTATTGTGCCTTCCTTATAAAATGATTCCCTGATATTGGAAATGTTTACGAATCGTTATTGAATAGAAATGACGAGATTGGAAGAAACTTACAATGGTTGAAGAAAGTGAATGTTTAATGGAATTGAATATTCTAGGTCAAAACCAATAAACATCTTAAAATAATAATAATAACAATCGGGATGCTGTAATAAGTGATAACATATTTATGTGACATCTGATCAAAATCTTATTCACTATTAAAACCACGTATAAGTGTAGGCGCTGAGATAATACAATCCTGATAGATCGCTTTCGAATAATAGTTCATTTAGAAACTTTGAAGCGGCGTAGTATTGAATATGATTGCTACTAAATTATTAGTGTTTATTTTTCCTACATAAAAGAATATAATTAGAAAAAAAAAACGATTTCTTCCTTCTACTATATCAATCCAGAATTTAAAAACGATTGATGATGTAAATAAAAAGACCATTAAACACAACATACTTGGTACCATAATATCAATATTGACCTTATCATTCTGTAGTATATTGTAACCACTTTCTTTTGAAAGCTTAACTTATACATTGTATTCGTCGTTAATTTGGTTTCATTTTTAATATCCAAAATTTTATAGAAAGAGACACAGTTCTTGTCTATTACGATAATACAACGAATACGTACAGCTAGGGACATTCCTCAGCATTAAGTATTCGAGACAGTTCCGTATCGCAAATCAACTCCGCTCCACAAAGGGCTCCCAGCATCCATCATCTGCGGCGGGAAAACTGCGTGGATGTGGTAGATACAGTGGTCTTAGCAATTAGAGCGAACCGCGAGTTATACGGAACCATTACCGACCGGTCGAGACCGGCTAGGCTGGCCAGACGATGGAACACCGAGAGACATTATCTATGCAAATAAACAATATTGAAGTGTATCTCGGAATGCCAATCTTGCGGGATTAGGAAATCTATTGTGACTTGGTAAGTAAAACTAATTCAATTACTGCTTGCTTCAAACATTTATTTCATTAGTGTACCCTTTGATCAGTCTAATTAATTCTATGAAACACACGGATTATTATAGTGTACGACGTTTGCTGCTAGTTTTAGACTTAAGTATCCCGAACATAATGTGCCTTTTAGATAAAAGCTAACTAATCAAATCAAATGAGAATCAACTGAATTTTCTAAATTTATTACGTTGTTGGCAATATTATTTCGATAAGTTTAAAAATGCTATAAATTTCTTGCATGGAACATTCCAAGATTGATTTGAAGAGTGATTTGTAATTGATCCAAAAATAAATACTCCATAAATATGCTTTAAAATATTTATATAAATTAACGCCAAATGGGGTAAATACAATAAATCCCAATGTCTGTTATCTATACACTTTTTTTTTTCTAAGATTCATGTATGTTGATACCTTGTTGCGTTAAAAACATACGTCACAAGATAAGGACTGTCCCACAAACTACATATCGCTTGGTGTTCCCAAAGATGAATGATTATTCATTACCGCGCGTTATGACTGGTCGCATTAAACCGTCAAGTGTGGCCGCGCCGCCCACCGCCGCAGCTAATTAAATACCGACCACCGCGCGGTTGTACGGTAAAGGTGTTTCTTTTGGTTCATTGTGGGATTTTGGAAATATATTGGAATTTAATGTAATTTTCATTTTTTTCTTTGATTTGGTGTATGTTAAAATGTTAAATCATCAGATGCGAATGATTTCTTAAGTTACGAAAGACTAGTTCTTCTGTTAGGTTTTCTGTTACGAACGAAGCTTTTCCTTTAATCTTGTTCTATTTCTATAAATATTGATCGTCTTATTATTTAAGAATAATTCTTAGATTAAAATCTTGTACTAGGTCTATTGCTTTATATTAAGATAGTGATATCGCTTATTATTGGTTAGTAACTATACAATTTTTGAATAGATCAGACTTAATAAGAAAAAAACTTACACCTGCTAAGTCGGCGGGAACCGTAATGTAGTATGTATAATTTATTGATACAAAGATATTCAAAGACGAAATTATGAGCAACCGTCAGTATTCTTCTCACATGACATTAAGTAATTTTCAATTTGAAATCCTCAATTAACATTAAGATATAACAACATGGTTTACGGCTAAAATCAACAAGTAATCAAATGTGACTAAACAAATCATCCGACAAGTGTACAATGTGATCTTCGTAATTAAGCACCGTTGTCACTTATTAAATTAAATCGCGACATACAGACAAGTGTTGTAACGGAGAAGTGGAACGCTGCCAATAACCATTATAATGCTGTTTATTTTGTGTTGTTATAAGACAACACAAAATAAACAGCATGCAGCGGTGTTTGAAATAGGTATCCTTTACTTCAAAATATTGCATTGAACATTCATTGATAGTTTAATTCATGCCAATAATTGTATTAAGCGTCTGTCTGTATTCATAATAACTGATGTTCATATATTTATTTGTGGCTACGGCAAGCGATATGAAACTTTTTCTTCGTCTGTATGTAAGATATATTTTTATCTTGTTGAATCTTGGCGTCTTATTCGGAGGGTTTGAGGTTCGAACTCCGCGCACCTTCGATCGAGAGTTCCGTGTTAAAATTTGTCTTAATAAAATGTTATACGAAGTACAACATTAAAACATTAAATGTTAATCATAAAAGTTCTTATATCTCCAGAATTTAGGTAGGTACCAAAACGTACCAGATTTTCGTGATAGCCAAACTAAACCTATACTAGAGTAAATGTAACGTAATGTAACTTAGCACTGATATTGTACCTTATTTTGCAAAAAGATTATTATTATAATAGAGTGATCCTATAGCCCTCTAGCCCTTAGTAAGCTGCTAGTATCAAGTAATGCAGTAGATGAAGTCCTTAGCCTAATGTCTGTTAAGTGCAGTGTTTTGATCCGTGCTCAAGATAGATATCGCATAATAACGCATTAGCGCGTGTGATGAGCGATGTTTTTATGTAATCAGTGTCCTGTCACTCCAGGGTGCTATCGCTCCTCCGAGGCTATAAATTAATGAGGACTAAGCTTTTGCTGTGAGTTCTTCTTGCTATACTGTTCCTACTCATTTGAAACTGCAGTACGTACGTCTAATTTTAGGAAGATATTTGCACATTGGGAAATTTTATAAGATGATCTAAATGTGGAAGCAGATCACGCCACGTTCTATACTAAAATCTGATAAAGCCTGATCTTACATTTAGGAGACTCGATATCCGAATTCGTCAATTTATATTTCTAGTTAAGATTTGTGGTTTGTATACCTACTCATTTTGTAGTGCATGGTATAGACGAGTCAGTGAATTCTATCCCTATTGTAATATTAACAACAAACCAGTACAACCGTATTTCTTTAATAATACCAAAGTAATTGTAATTCTGAACAAAAACTGTTTTCCATTCAAAGACGATAAGATGCAGTCAGATCTTAGACTATTAGATCGTAAGGGTTTAGGAAGATGATGTGAGAGCGAACTAATCCAGATTTAGCGTAAGCAGGGTGAATGCCCCAGTAATGAATTTTAGCATCGCATTGAGCGAAAGCTGTACGCTAAAGCTATATCGGGCTGTAAACAATCGGTCTAGACTAAACACTAGGGGAGTCTACCTGATGGATGGCTCTCGCGGTCTTGTGATAGATCGATTTAGATCGCTTCTCATAATACACTTTCACCCTTCTTTAAGATGAATATGAGATTGAAATGGATTTTTAATATTTTCAGTTTTTTTGTTTTGTTTGTTTGTTTGTGTGTTTATTTGTCACGAAGCATGAGTGTAGTGTTATCTGTGCTATGAAATGAATACTTTTACGAATTCGTGCATCAAAAAGCGATTTATTACTATTGGATATAGTCGCTGAGTTACGTTGTGTAAAATATGTTGTGTAGGTACCTACGAGTATCACTTATTATTACTGGTGATATTGAAAAAAAAATAGCTTTAGTGTTCAATGAAAGTTAGATACTTATATAATTAGGTTGCTTTTTCTTTTTCAATTTCGTATCTAACATCTGCTAGTCCATGAGTCGGTTAGCTACATCCCACATTAAAAAATGATTTCATAGCGAACATAACAGCGGAGACACGACGACAAAAACAAGAAAACAACACAAATCATGCTCGCTGACAGCCGGCACCCATTCTAATTTCCGAGCGCGCATACTTCAGAACTAAGTTCTCTATTAACCACGCACCACATATGGCGGACAACGTGGGGTCACCACGCTTTGTTTCAGACCTGATTTATTGTACAAGTGTGCTCATATGCTTTTGGTTAACTATACTATTACTACGAAGATCTAACTTGGAATGCCTTGTGTACACGTCATGTTAGTACTTTTACGTAATGTAAGTAACATAGACTTAACGTAATATATTATCTGTAGTGACAAGTTCATCTATATTCGTACATAGTATAAATCAAAGCTTAATTGGGTAAGGTAGAACTAAAGTGATCCAAGCAAAAAGTGTTTGGACTTGTTGCAGTGAAAAGAAAAGATGAATAACGTAGGTATAACATGTAAAAAAAACTATGGTTTTACCGTACTCAATTGTTATCAAGTGACGGAGTGATTCAGGAGGTAGGTTTAGTTGATTCAGGAAGTAAAACTATTACTACTCCATAAAATCTTTAAAATGTCTTAACTGTGTCCTGTTTAATATATATTTTAAGAGAAACCCTAGGAATGAGCCCTATGATTCGGGCAAAGGTTCAATCGTGTTTACAAGGAATATGAATTACGAGTACGATCCCTTTCATTCGTCGCTGCCCTTTCGAGCACAATGCATTAGAAACTGTCAGCCGCAGCAGGCTGGTAGCGTGACTATCCGGACACTTCCTGCATGGCCAGCAACTTCTGTGTAATAGTGTTATCATGTGTATAATGACTATCGCCAGGAATTCGGTAGGACTGAAGTATATC
Source organism: Urbanus proteus proteus (assembly GCA_018251915.1). Classification (NCBI taxonomy): domain Eukaryota; kingdom Metazoa; phylum Arthropoda; class Insecta; order Lepidoptera; family Hesperiidae; genus Urbanus; species Urbanus proteus. The sequence goes on along the minus strand of DWPV01003249.1, from coordinate 3,092 downwards.
TTACATAATACCCCAGAGTTAGTAGGTAAATGTTATAACAGCATTGTTAGGCGCCGATGTACACAAATTGAAAGAGTGTAGCTAATTAAAATACACATATTAATAAAAAAATCGTTTGAACTTAGTTATTAAGAACTAGTTTTCGCCCGCGGCTTCGCTCGCGCTAATGTGTACATTCGCACAGAGAGGACGTAGGTATCAAAGTAAGTAGGTTGTAGGTATAAAAGTTACTCTTCTATCCCTCGGGAGCAGTACGTTTTTTCAGGATGAATGTATGTATGAATGTATGTTCTTTTCTGGACCCGTTACTATGTGTGTGCAAAATTTCATAACGATCGGTTGAGTAGTTAAAGCGTAAAGGCGTTACAAACAAACAAACAATCGGCGGAACCAGTTAGTGAACTATTTAACACTAAAATACCAATACTAACTATAAACTACCTATTGTAATCAAACAATGGAATTTACGTTCTCAACATTTATTTCAAAGTTACATGTATTATTTCATACAGAAATTTCAATATTGGATGCATTCCACATTTTATATGAAATTCTAATGAAGCATTGTTTTCTATAACTAGAAATGTTTAATTAGTTACCTAAAATATAACAAGTAGGTTGGTTTACGAAATTTTCTTTAAAAACATAATTATGAAACTAAAATTAATTTTAACTAATTAACAGACTACGTATGAAAGTTGATATGAAAAGTTGAAAACGTATAATGGCTTCATAGAATTATAATTACGATTTTCACAAAGATAGGTAGTTAATAAATATGAAAGTGATTTTATACGATTAAAATGAACGTTAAATTAAAATGTACATATTAAAATCAGCCCTCAGCGTTAAATTACTAAGCTGATATTATTATAACTATCTACTTAATATGGCAACTAAAGCGAATACGAATTATATGTAGTACCAAATCAAATTGATTACACAGAAATAATCGGAAATAGGTGTAATACTTGACAAGTGATCAATAACGCAACAATTCGATTTCAATCAGGTAACCTAACATTTTATTTCAGTCATATTCCTTTAGTCATAGTCATAGTAATAGTTATTGTTTAAAAGTTTTATCAGAGTAAGTAGGTACCATTCAAAATACCGAAATGACAGAGTTCTTCATGTGAGCTGTACTACAAAACCGAAAACTGTGAAATGTGAAACTCTGACGATTCCCTTGTTGTTGCATGGCACGGGTCTCTTCACAAAGTTAGTAAATGCCTAAAGTAGTGGTAGCTTATACAGTGATCTCAACCGAGACCGTTGCCTTCAAGAAAATTTGGTCGTAAAGAAATGAAAATTTAAGCATTAGCTTCCATTGCCCTCCTGACATAAGACCATACCTAAAACTTCAATTGCTTTGTCTGCAATATGGGTATTGTCTATAGGCGACGGTAATGCCTGATGGTATATCAGGTGGCCCGCCTGTCTTATCGACCGGTTAAAAAAGCATAACGAACAAAAGTTCATAATAAAACTCATCCCCTGAGAGCAAAATAGGGGAGGAATAAAATATCTATCATAGACAGACACGACCAAAAATTCAATAATTATGTCGCTATATTAATAAGAGCAAGTAATACAATGTTTGTCGAACAATTTGGCGACAAATTAGTTTCATAACGAGGACTGGTTTTGATTTGCGTCATCTTCAACGTCAATGCTGGTATAACCTTGGAGCTATTTTGTTTCGTGCAAATACCAATTATTTAAGGCACATAGTTTGCTTACTGAGTGATATCTTTTTTTTTTTCTACAAACTTAAGATTAGGTAAGATAGGTAGTATTGAAGATTAGGTATTTAATATTCTTGTATTGAATAGTAATGTAGTAGCTGCAATGATATAACGCCTGGATACACATATACCTACAACGGTGCTCCATTGCGAAGTGATCATATAACAAGTTATTTCCAGTACCCTTAGCTTTTGATATCTAAAAGCGCCGTGATTATTAGGAACAGTCAAGTAAAATAACATCTAAATGATCTTTTTTATAAGATGCCTGTGGCCCTCTGTAAACAACTTTATATAGGACTGGGGTTCTATCTGAAATCTGTGGACTAATATGGTCGCCTCGTATGAAAGTAAAGTAAAGGTGGTAGAACTCTATGTACATAGTTCAACTCCGGCGGCACCACCGCAAAACCTATTTTTGCCTCATGACAGCAGTGTTAAGCACTGCTGTATTCTGGTCTGAAGAATGTGGTAAGGGAGACATACTTATCCGAAGCGTTCCAGCACAGTTCTGCGGATTAACAACGCATCTGTGGTCAACCTCAGGTAGGAACTTGATCTTATACAGAGTTGATTACAGATAGGTATTCATGTGCGGCATTGGCCACTCACCATCAGGTGGACTGCATGCTCGTTTGCTTCTTCGGTCATATAAAAAAGTACTCGAATACTGTGGGAACATTAGTTCATGCGTGTATTTTTTTTTTCGAATAACTCTTAACCTTATTTACGTGTGTACATCCACATTTCAAGAAATCAATTAGTCCACAGCAGATCCTTTGAAACTATCAGTGGTTGCTATCGATTTCCGATAACCTTTAAATAAACACGTCTCGTTAAACAAACCATATTTGGAGTTGGCAATTAAATTATATGTGACAAGACTTAGTTAAATACCAAACTCATCGCGAAGTTACAGTGTCGTACCGCAAATTAACTGGGTGAGAGCGGATTGCTAATCAATGCTTTCTGTGATTCGATTGCTTCGGTTTGTATGCTCCACTGATCGACACTGGTCTCTTCCCAAAGTGCGAAATGCCTAAAGTGGTGGTAGCTTATACAGTGATCTTAACCGAGAACGTTGCCTTCAAGAAAATTTGGGCTGAAGAAATGGCATTAGCTTCCATCAGCCTCCTGATTGCCCCTTGTTGTTTACCTTATAGGTATACCTAAAACATCAATTGCTTTGTCTCATTTTGACTAGGAACTTATTTTGCATCTTTAAGTTACACATTGCAATTTACTAAAATATATTGAGGATATTTTATAGAGGTGCGCGATTATGAGATATACTAATACTAATCATTCGATTATGAAAATATCTCGAGATATCTCGATTATGAC
>DWPV01003248.1:0-15541 GCA_018251915.1 Urbanus proteus proteus | reverse complement strand
AACTCTGCCTCTCAATCGGAGGCCCGAGATCAAATCCCAGGCAAGCCCCTCTGATTTATGCACGTATAAGAAATTAGAAATTAGAAAATAAATTATCACTTGCTTTAACGATGAAGCAAAACGGTGAGGAAACATTCACATCTGATAGTTCTTAAAAAACGTTCTCAAAGGTGTGTGAAGTCGCACTTGGCCAGCGCGGTGGACAACGGCCTGTCCCTCTCATTAAGAGGACACTCGTGCCCAGCAGTGACGCAATAATAGGTCGACAACCACTCCCACTTATACATTGAATAGGGTAGTTGAAAGCATTATAAATGCGTAGGCATTCATACCGTCAGCTTTTCAACGAGAACATAATAAGGAACTATTTGCGCTCACATTCTGCCATTTTAATTCCGAGGAAACCTTTGAATTATATAAGCATTTGAATATGTAAATGAGGACAGATAAATTGTACGTTTATAAAATGAAATAATTTATATTGTACTTCCAGTGTGCAGGATCTATAGTTACAAATATTAATTTCGTCATTAACACAATAGAGACAAGATAACTAGTTTTGAACTTATCAAGATGAAAGTCCTTAGATCGCCTTCTAGCCTATAAATGTGTAGGTGAGTTTTTTTTAATATATAATATGGAAGTAGCAAAGTTGCATGCAGCCAACCTGATGGTAAGTACCCACTGTCGCCCATGAAAATTTGTTATCTACTCTGGTTAACATCAAAAACCTTACCTGAGGGTGGCCTCAAATGCGTTGCCCCCCTGAGGACTACGATGAAACGCCTCGGATAAGTACTAGGTATGTCTCCCTTACAAGTGTCCTTCAAATTAAAATACACCAGCGGCAGCACTTAACATTGATGTTAATGCTGTTATTATACGGAAAAAATAGGGTTAGCGATGGTGCCGCCGTGGTTAAGCCACGAGTTTTACCACCTTCAGTTTCATAAGATTTTTTTATTAAATCATTTAATACATTTATTTGTTATTAACTCAATATTAATGATGCTACGGTAAAATGAAAAAGGAGAATGAATAGATTTTATCATTTAAAAAATCGCGACGATGAGACGACTAAGGCCCTCTTTCGATTGTACAGAATAATAAAATTAAAACCATGTATAAATGTACTCTGTGTTTAAAAACTGTAGTGCCTCTCTAGCTTAAACAATAGAATGAATTAGTTTGTTTACTTCAAAAAAGATGGCGTTGCAAAGTATACCATCTATACAAAATAGTTTACATAATGTTTACGAGATGACGCTAGTTGCATAGTTTTTTAAATTGCTCACTAGATGGCGCGATCACTAATGTAAAACGAATTTTATCTTGTACAAAAATATAATACAATATAATTATTTATCCTTTTCAATAGTTACTCTAATCATAATTTAAATATTTATATTTTTATATTAAAATCAAGTTATTTATTTCTTCAATTATTGACAATCTGTACATCGTCTAATCGTCTATGGTCTAGGAAAAAATAATTATAGCTCTATGGTTTTATATTTGTGTCGGACAGAAATACGTCGGGAGTTACGCCGGTGAACAATTTATTTCAATTAACATGAGTAAGCTCGCTAGACACGCTGCGTCTTATCGCTTTGTGTAAAGGAATAATTGAACTTCATTTTTCGTGGATCGAAACGTTTCTACCGAGTGTCGTGTATCGAATAATGGTTTGGGATGAAACGATAGTGACGTCCAGTCTAACAGCCTTGGTTATGGTTACAAGAAATAGTGTATTTTGAAAATATATCCGAGTGTTTTCTACTCGAAAACGTCTGTGCGATATAATCGGACTGTGCGGTGATTGTTTTCGTTGCTAGTGTCGATAAATTGGAGTAATGTCGGGTGGAAGAAGTATCGACAAGGAGCGGAAATCGCCGAGAGAAAGCGGTGAAGATTCCGAGGATGAGAGTGAAATCCTGGAGGAGAGCCCGTGCGGCCGCTGGCTCAAGCGACGGGAAGAGGTGAGTACTCATTATATTTCCTACTTACACTATCCATGTACACACTATTGACAGTTAAGAATTTATCAGAAAAGAATGTCAGCTGATCCGCAAGGTTAGCTGATGTACAAATGCGTAGTACGAACTATATTTACATCTTGCCCAATTAACTATTCATTATTTGCAAGATAAAATTAAGCATTCAGAATAGATTTTTGTTAATGTGCTTGTTGTGGGATTAAGTTCCTTTAGTGTCATTAATGCAAATGTTCGCCAAATGAACACTAAAATCAAAGTATTTTTAAATATTTGCGATAAATAAAACTGTAGTTCTATTTTTGAAACTATATTAATGCTCTTAAGTGCTATTTTATTAATTAGAATACCTGAGAAACCAGTACAACTCATGAAGCTTGATCAATTAATTAAGATTTACATGTCAATAAATATTCCCGAATTACTTAATTATACGTAATGTAAAGCTCTAACTATTTAGGCGTCTAATTTCCTGTAAAAACTAATTAACAAACATTAACAAGATAACAATTGTTATCCTCTCACCCATCACTGCAGCAAACATAAACATTACAACATAAATGTAAACAATATTACTATATGTAATTGTTTTTTATTGTGTTTGCTCAAGTGGCATAGACTTAGGAGAAGCCATTAACATTTAGATTGGATTAGAGTCTGGATTCAGCTCAGAACTGTCATAGCTAACTGGCAGACAGCCAAGTGATATGTAAGCTAAACTTATGTTCCATATAATATGCCAAAGTCTAGACCAAAAATTTCGTTAAAAGTTAATGTGAATGAATAATAAATGTAAGAAAAGCAGATATTGTCATGTATATTTTTTTTAAAATTGAAGTAGTGAAAGAATGCAGTCTGAGTAATACGATATGGACACTGTTGCTCATGGACATGTGTAGTCGACTCCGTATAGAACAAGGTTTCTACTGGAAGCCGATCTGAGATGTATGACTCCTTAAGACTAAAATCCATACCCTTTCACAGGGATTCGAGAACCATTTTACACTATGAATGGTGCCACACGGTTACCTTCATAATCAACAACCATTCTCGTTATAGTCTTTTTATGATATATGATATTATTATAGCTAGATACATATGTGAGATAGTATGTTATGTTACATATGTTAGTTTTTAAAGTTAATACGTAACTACCACCAACACTAGCATCACATTTTAAAGGTGGTAGAACCCTTGTGGTTCGACTCCGACGGCACCACTGCCACACCTATTTCTGCCTAATAACAGCAGTGTTCAGTGCTGCTTTTTTCTGTAACACATGTAGCCGCTCTCAGGTTGTTTCTGGGGTTGATTCCAGATGTTCTGGTATCCGACCAAAGGACTAATTCTGGCCAAAGTCAATTGTTTGGCTTTCACCACAAACTTTAAACCAAAGCTGAAGGTTTGAAAACTCTAAGAAATTCGAGTTTATATTAGCTAAAATGAATAATATTACAATTTAAAAGACTTTTAAATTAAACTTCTACTTCTTCTTTCTTGTGCCACCTCTTCTCCATAACGAATAAACCTTCCGAGGTGGTGGTAGAGTTATGACGTTCAAAAAGTGTTTAATGTGAATCTACTTTGAATAAATGAAATTTGAATACACCTGATGAAATTACGATGGAACTTGTTAAAAATTATAATATTAAGAAATAAAAAAATTCCAACACAACGGGTGGTATGAGACCCGAACTGACTGTGCGTGTGCCGAAGCCGAATCTTTTGTTGAAGGTGCAGTTTTTGGCCGAAGGTGGACAAAACAAGCTTCGGTTGTACACTATCACTTACCATCAGGTGGACTGCATGCTCGTGTGCTATTTCAATCATGTAAAAAAAACCCTTACACATTCAGTGTTACTGTTTCGCCCTAATTTTGAAAGTTGAAAGAAAGCTGTAGGACAGACTTAAGTAAATAGAATATTATTACTTGTTTGTCAAGATTAGCAGTGTATTTTTAATCAATTTGGAGTGGAATTCCTGTATGTGATGTAGTTACTTGGTCCAATAGTAAACATACAACATACAAGTTGTCATATTTGTTGTCTGATATTCTCAATGGCCTTTTCTTATTTTCTACTTGGACTCATCTCTTACAATGGGCCCTTGTATGACTAATACCCTGGTCACAGATGTTCAGTTCTTAGTAACTGTCAGTATCATTATACTTTAATAAACTTCCTGACTAATTTACTGTACTGATTCAGTTCAAATTAATGAATAAACCTAAATTGAATGAATATTCCCGAGAACATCATCAATTTAATCTCAATAAATGTGTAGACAATAGATCAGTCCAAACTTAGCATGGTCAACCAGAATTCGAAGTGAGACAGGTAGCCACTACAAGCCGAACCTGATGTACACCTTCATAATAAAACTTTGTCTCTGCCCCAGAGATTGTTCAAAAAAATTTGGTATAGATTGACTTATACAAGCCGCAACTAATTGGAGCAGCAACTAAAATGTTTGTGTTATAAAAAATACATTTTTATTAAAAAAATGAGTTAAGGTAGGCAATACATAATTGAACTGTATTTGAATAATTAAATGAAACATTATGTTCCTTTATGGTGTAGAACTGTAGATAATGTAATTGCTTGTTATCTATTCTGCCTCGAAAATGTATGCCTTGTGTGGTGGTGTAAGGACCTCGCAATCGCGTCGTTGTCTGTGGGTTGTTGACTTGTTAATGGTTATAAAATGTCACTGACTTCAATAATAGTTCATTGTTAATACTAGCTGTTATGTTAATCTGCTCTTAGTTTGGTAATACGGCAAGATATCAGAGTACTGTTGCTGTTATTGTGAGAAACGAGAATCTTTTGGCCATTGTGGCCTGTTTAATGGTTATGAAAAATAGAGATAAAAGACACTTGATTACACATTTTAAATAATAGAATAACAATTCAAAAAGTTAAAAACACAAATTGATTTAATATCAATGAATTACATGAATTGTTGTTTCAAACAGAAAATAAACAAAATAATTGATTAATGGTACGTGAAAACGTGTGATTTCAGGCGTATAGAGAATCAGGTTTTTTATTTCACATTATGATCATATAATTTCGATCAACTAAAATATACGTACCTACCTACCAAATATGTACCTACATTGCTCAATATTATGTAAATATCTTATTATGTGTCGGTTCGGATTAGCAAGACCAATAATCCTCATTGATACTATATCAATGTTGATTTTAAATATATTAGTGCGCATACGCACAAGAGCTAATTAAACAGTGATCAGTCGGTTACGCGACTTTCCCCGCGACGCGCCGGTCACTGACCGCCGATTCGGCGCTTGCGCAACCGAAAAAGAATCACTGTCGCTTTCTACTGCCGGGTCATTTCTCATATTGGCCCGGATCGGGTGTGAAGAAGTCCTAGGGATACATAATTAGTTAGTACTTATTAAATTAAGTACAAAACGTACTCCTATACTTTCTTTACAATCACAAAATTCTTGTAAGGATCGTCTGATAGAATATGAATACCAAGCAGACGCATTTTTTGCATATCAAAGCCTTTATGGTATTTCAAAACGATAGTCTAATATAAATACTAAGGTAGGATCTTTACCAATAAATCCCCATTTAAATATACTATCAGATAACACTACTAACTATCTATAAGTTATGTACAAAACATTTTACAAATTCTTATACGATCGGTTATAGGTAAATCGTATCTGTAAGGAACTCCTCCCGAAAATTTCATGAAGATCAAAATTTGAGACCAATGATGAATGTGCACGACAATATAAAATTTGTAATTACAAATATTCCAGAAGCCGAACTGTAATGAAAGTGAACTTAAAATTGCTTCGCTGTTCATTCCGCCCACGCCTTACATTGTGGTGGAGTTCCACACATCGATAAAGTGAATCAGCCGTTAATCATTTGGAGCGTTAATTCCAAGACCGACAGCTCACCGATCCTGATTCATGGGCACCACGGCTTGCTTACATGTTATACTTCACCCAAATGAGTCCAGTGATTAATGTGTATAAATCTTTTATTGCATGTTTTGATAGATGGCAACATTCTGCGATTTCACTTTCAAACCCTTCAAATGTTTATGTCTCCGCACAATGATCTTTTGTGATATCATTTGGGCATGTTTTTTCAATCAATTTTATATAATAATGTTGTCTTTTACAACAATTTATAATCATAGAAACTATTAGTCAAACCACAACACCAACCGAAAATCTTTTGTGTCTGAGAATAATCCATCGTTTCTATTGTTTCTTTGTAGACTTAAAAGTCCAAATAGTCATTATGATTGATGATGATCGTTGTTTATAAGATAAAAAGAAGGCAAAAGAGCAGTAAATATTGTCGTTTGGATAAGCACTTGTCGGTAAATGGTTTTGGTTTCTGTTGGAACAATGAAGATCAACACAGCCAAGGTTTGTTTGACAATAACCCATTCGAGGAATAACTCTGCGAAACTTCTCAGGACTGGTAGTGAACTATGTGGCTCTTCCACGAATTATTGTATTTTTGCTTAGCTTTACCCTTTCCTGTCCTTCGGTGTCTAGGTACCTTATTTTTAACCCCAGCAAAACTTTGCAACCGTAAAACATTACACTATCGCTTACGGTTTTCTTGCACCGGGATCTGGAGCATAATTCACCACATTGTTCCAGTTCGACTTTGTAAGGTTAGAGGATATTACGAAACCAGCATATCGGAAATTTTTAAACGTTCCGAAGTTTTCCGACAAAGTTTTACGACTGTTACTTATAATTAGTTACCGGGACCGACAGCGCTCAGTGTTAATTTAAGTATTATATCGTTTTGTAAATCGTAAATTACGAATTGCCTGATTCTCAGCGTATTAAGCGCCCCACCGAAGCAATTAACGCCGTTCGTTTACGTGAGTTCACTTTGCAAAAGAAACTGCAGCAAATCCTTATAAATTCTACACATGAATGGCGTGAGCAAAAATACTACACATGAATTCACTGTTAATTTAAATGCGCTTTAAGTGAAACGTTCACTCCGAATTCGAAAATGAGGTGTGAAAATATTTAAGTAAACTGCGAAGGCTATAACGGATTAACATCTTCAGATATAAAACGACGTTGATATTTCAAAAACGAGCCCTTTCAATCGACCGGAACGATAAATAAATTGACATATGACAGAACGACAAGGCGTCCGTCGACGCTGAATTGTGCGTTTATTCCTGGCCCGGCCTCGTTCGCAAAGTTCGGGCGATCCAGCTTTCGTCAATTGTCGGATTTGTGACCTAGACGCATCCAATGTCGTATTCATTAGCTTGCAACCCGACGACGACGTGCTCTTGGCATTTTTTCCCCGATGTCACTCCGCAAACCGAACGACCTTTCCACTGCGTTAAGTATGCAAATTATAGAACGAAAGCGTGTGAACCATCGACATCGGCACACCGCAACAATGTATGTGTGTATATGTAAGTAAATTTAGATGGATCTCCGTTCCTACTTGAATAATGCATGCTTTGATAGATATTCTAAAGTATTGACAGAACAAAAATGTATTCATTCCCACAAAACCCTTTTTGTGTTTATTGTGCTCCCGTCATTTTGGTACAAGTCTTGTCATTCAGGTGTCTTTTGGGCTTACTAATATGGCTTCAAAGAAGGATCAGACGGATTATATGACATCGGTTTTACGGAAAATTCCGTTCCATTTAGCCTTCTCACGCGTCCAATAATATTTAGGATAACAAAGTATCGACTTTCCGGGTTAACGGTTGAGTTCTTAGTGGTTTGTAATTTTCAACATGCAAACCACACAAACTTTCAACTATGTTGACTTTCAGGGATTAAAAAAATTTCGTATCATGTACTAAAACGTTCTATTAGCTTAAGAAATGTTGGATTATTCTTAGTCTTTACATATTCCCAGACGAAGTGAATCCGTGAGATCGTTTGCCTTTTAATTATTCATAATACCTCCATCCATCCATGTTTCATCCTTCTTGGAAGGAACAATACCATTGCCATTCGCGATAGTTCTCGCAACGTAATGTTTATTGATGACTGCGGCAAGTTCATTTGAATATTGAGTTTTACTAGGTCTATTGTCTTTGAGGGCTCTGTCGACGTTCCCGCGAGCGATCGTTCGCCTCAATAGGACTGTATATTGCGCTGCTCTTTGCGTGTTTAGTCAGCTGTGGATACCAAGTCAAGTGATACGGATTCAAATGCTTTTGTTTTATTGCATTTATCTTTGTATGGTATATTTATATGGTGTGTATTTGTATTATTGCGGATTTATTTAATGATATATGTATCTACACTCAATTCTCTGGTGTTATTAAATCGTATATTATGAAAATAAATAATTTGTAAGAAAACATCCTATGTATATAGCTCTCCGCTGACCGTGAACCTATTTCTATAATTGATGAACGACCTCTACCTGTTCGTCATGTAGAACAATAGCTAGCAGCTACAATATATGACATTGGTTTTACGGAATAAACTTTGTGAAAAAACCTCATAACTGTATCATATGCAAGCTATTTATTAACTACAATAGATATCGCCAGTGAAACATGCATTGAAAAATCGATTTTCTTATTATGTTCTTAATGAAGATTTCATGAGTAAACGTTAATTCGCATTATGATTGTGATCAAAACATCTCCAAGTCATGAACATTCTGAGCTTCCTTTCTAATTGTCCGAGTTTTTATGTCACGTTTATCAAGAGAACCCACACGAGATCATTCATCATGAATAATCGTTCTATTTTTTCTTTCGCATTTTTTATCGACGCTATTGAGTTTTATTCGGTATACTCTGCACTTTATTAGAACGGCCTACAGACCATAATCCAAGTGATATATTTGCTGTAACACACATTTGTCAATGGGTCACCGGTGCGCCTAATGGCTTTATGGTCGTTGTATATGAAAGTGAAGATTATTATGTGTACTTATCAGATAGCCATCAAAGGAAAGTAAGTTTTGAATGTAACTTTTTGCTACTGTCATTGGTTTTAATAAGTGAAAGCTCTATCGCATTATCGCTTTAGATAACAAAGAATATTTTTAAAGGAGTTTATTTTGCGACTCGTGTAACCCCACTTCAATTTGGTGGTAGTTAAGGTCTTTAGTAAGTACCAAGTCTGTTATTTCATTAACCATCGACACTTTTATTTATTTGTTTCTGTATAATTTAATTGCGAAAGATTTTTTATCTTACACATTAATACATACATATTTTTATGTTCTAAGGCTGTCGAATTTGTTTATAGGGATACCAATGGGCATAAGACATACAAGAGTGACTTACAGTGAGTGAGTGACAACTGGTATTGACCAGTTGTGACTGATATTAGTTTCAAAGGTAAATCCGCTTTTAGAAACAAACGTCTTATTCCTATCATTTTGTCGTAGTATTATGACAAAAACTATTAAAGTCCGAAATATTTTAGTACGACAGACATAAACTTCAGTTTTATTTATGGCTAATAAATAATTACTAGAGACTACGACGTTGGCTAATTCTCAATATTTTCAAAGCCATCTCTTTCTATGCGGTGATTGATGGAGAAATCGCATCTGTCTGCCGAGAAAGTAGCGGTAAGTTAAGTTAGTGATTGAACAATCTGTGAATAAAAATCAAACTTGAGTTATTATATAGGTAGGTTTATAAAGGCTCCAACAGATAGGCAATGAGCAATTCCGAACGATTCAATCAATTCTGAACTCTGTTCTCTTTGTCGACAATTACAAGCTTATTTATTATCTCCTCCGTTTGAACAAGAACTTTAATATTTATTTGTCTAATATTGACTTCAAGATGCGCCGCGTATAGTTAATCTGTCATTTACTTCCAATTCATTTGCTCAATTCTTTTTGTAGTGAAGTGAACGAATTGAATAAACAGAACGCTCTTTGTTTTTGCTTGCGAAAGAAAAATCTGTCGTCTACAAATAACCGAAATTTGCGAATAAAAAAAGACAATCAGATGTTATGTGGCAAACAGTAAATGTTTTTGTGACATGTCATTATATTTACATTAGAGTTAGAAACGCGACAAATTCATTTTGTTGGCGAGTCATTTGACCGGCGCGGCACCGCGGGTGGTGCTATCTACATATTAAGTACATACGGTACGTAGGGATTATAGTCGGTAATCGGAGATATTCTCATTTGTTAGTAACCCGGCTAACCTGACTAACTTTAACACGTTAATTAACATAATGTGAAATACACAAGAGACTACAAACGATAACTCGTTATTCCTATCTTTTCAATTAATATTACGCACATAGGTACTAGGTACGCACAGGGATAAAATAATAAATACGCATTTTACTGATTTATTAAACAATAAAGATAAAGATTGTCAAGAACAATTCTATTTTTCCGAGATAAACGGTAAAGACGCACGTAAGGTAGGTACAAGGGTACAGCATAGATACTTATAAAAATATTGGATTCCAAGGCAAGATACGAAAATTCATCTGGCAAAATTATATCTTAGTTTGTTTGGCGACGAGATAGTGTATAAGTAGGTACCTATATATGTTAGTTATCTTTCTGGCCCACTGGCAACTGCATATATCTCCACATATCTATGCATATGATATTTAACTACAGCGTACGATGTTTCCATGGCACCCGTGCCAAGTATCTTTCAACAGTTAAATGTGATCTTCATGAGTCAATTTTTTTGGCTTTCCGTATGTACGAGAACAGTCATAGTATTGGTTTGTAGAGTTTCTTATATCGATTGGAAGTCAAAACAAATATATATTTTACTAGGTGACAGATGTGTTTTTAAACAAACTTTGTCCATTTTGGGGTTTGAATCTCAAGCACCACAAAGACCACTGATTTTCCAGAGTCAAAATATGTATTAAAAATTGATTATCAGGTACCACATTAATTAATTAAATGACAAATTGCCCATGGTCCTAAACGATCTTTATAATGTTGTTAATGATGAGTATCTAAAGTCAAGTCTAGTGTACCTTGTGCAATAGGTATAGTCTAAGTGCAAATTAACTCATAACCAGCGGAGATTGATGATTTGCACGTAATTGTGAGATCCCGCGCCCAACAGCCAGACAGTACCTAACGTGTGGACACAAACTACATACTCCGACTTTTACACTTTGTTTCTAACATTAACCTTTATTCGTGTCTGGTAAAACAAAGCTTTCCCTGAAGACTATTGTCTCCTAACAGTGTTGCCATTTCGTGAGCGCAGTTTTACGATCGTGGAAATTGGCTCGTTTTGTTTCATGGACAGAAACTTTGTGCACGCGATTCGTAGCTTGTTCGCTGCCTTGTTCAAGTCCAATTATATCAACTGTTAACATACCTAATGTCTTGAGAGCGAATTGGTAAGATATTTGCTAACTTGTATTACTCAGGGTAATAAGACTTTCTAGTATCATGACTCGTACAATCAAACCAAAAATTTGATGAAAATAGCAGTACATTTAGGCATATGCAAGCGCGTTAACTATTGAAATAAAGCTAGTTTATTTAAAGCATATAATGTAAATTTCTCTTTAAAATCAATTTAGTGGATTTTTAAAACTTCCGCGCAGTCACAAAAACAGACAGATTCCGGTAATACAAAAATGTAAATGAAAATCACAATTTCAACATATTTCCAAGTTTTTAAACATACATCAAATAATATAACGTGTCTGAGTATCTTATTACAAGGTGACCCACATACAATATCAATTTCCATTGCCGGCCATTTGATCAATATTCTTCTTAGAGCTGTCTCACGCATGTCACACTTTATAAATGTTCGATACTATCTCAAACTCGTTAGGCGCACAGTTGCACTCGATTTATTTACAGTGTAGATAATAGTGGCTCATTTTCTCATGTATCATAATTATCTGATTAATGGTAGCGTATAATCAGTTTTGGTTTCCCAACATATTTAGATGTATCGGCCTTAGCTGGTTAGAAAAAGCTTTAAGGCTAGGACATAAGACTGTGATCGACGCAAGTAATTTCCATCGCGATTTGTCGTCTCAATTAATGTTCATGACTTGTGTACACCTTAATCTAATGTTTTTCTTTTTCTTTGATGGCACATAATTTATTTATCTCGCAATCATGAGCACGACATCGCACCGGTCTGCCTGTCGCAGTATTATACTCAACAGAACGATACGAACGGATAGCGTCAGTCGTATAATCGCACACATAATAAGGATAAAGGAATAATCTACATAATCTCCGCTATCCGTAATTGATAATAATGATAAACTACCCGTGGGAATTAATTAAATAGATAAATAATCCGAAGTAGTTAGTAAGTACAACAATTCCTACAGATACCAACATAACTAAAGTAACGAAGTGCCCCGTGAGAAACACTTTCATGTACCGTTAAAACCAACTTTTGCAGGCATTACTCGGAGTTCGATAGTGCGAACACAGCTCAAAGCTTTATCTACAACAATCTAGATTGCGCCGGCGTAGTTTCAAACGCTCATTGCACAACGCCCGGCTTGTCCCACGAGAGCGCTGCAATACCAATAAATATTAGAAAAGTCAAGCCGGGATTGGAAAATGCCCTACGTACTTCCATTCGATCGTAAAACAAAGTTTTTTATTGCTTTGTACTAACGCGAAGTTTATAACCCGTTGACGTAAAATACGTAGCCTCCGCTACGTCAGTGTCCTTATGTAAACGTTAATCGTAAATTATTCATGCCTTTAATCAGTCGTTTCAATCGCTTCTCGTCGTCATCGCACATAATTGCATGATTCATTATTGTTAACAGTGTAATGGCACCATTAACTGGTATCGATCAAAATTAATTAAAGATTTCCGCTTGTCATTAAAATACGTCTGTCTCTCTTGGTTCTTCGTTTGACAGATGGTTCAGACAATGAGCTTTATCTTTAATCTGTATTAGACCACTGGCTATATCAACTGGCGAACTAATCGTTTACAGATGACACCTATGTTACCGCTGCATATTAACTTTTTTCGTTAAAGTAATATTTTTCGTATACCTACGCTAAACTTTAAGCTCTAGTATGAGAATGGTTATCATCTAATTCAGTTAATAATACACATTTGACTTCTAAAATCACCATTGCGACACTTCCTGTAAATAATCGGAATCATTAATAATAATATAATAATAATTAACGATTATTTTAAGATTTTTTCATTAAAACAATGATATTAAAAATTACATTTTCTTGCCTAGTGTTTGACTGTGTATAACATCTCTCACTTATCCATATAGGCAATTAACATTGGACAATTTCCTCATCTAAGAAGCGCATTTAGTCTATTCGTGAGCCCGCAGTCCGTCCAAAACAAAAGGTAGAACATACATACATGTCTATCCGCAGTTATCTAAAATTCTCATCTCAATCCTCTTAACGGTACGCGCACTTCCCATTACGGCCGAAATGCTAGACCAGCTTTCACGGAATACGGTGATGCAATAGAGAAATAGGATACCAAATTATTAACATGCCTACTTCCATAGTCCAGTTAAATAGACATGTTTAATACAAACTGGAGACTAAATATTCAATTTGAGACAACGTTTCGATTAAAATTTCATGTTCCTAGAACCAAACAGTTCTAGATTTTACTTGTGCGTTATTTGACAGTCAGTGTTATGAGTTTTGTTAAGTAAATAAATCCAAACGTTCTGTATTACAACGAGATCAAGTAAAAAGTTTCAAATCTTTGTTTTTATACTATCACAGAATATAAGCGGGCCTATCAAGGCTCTATTTTAGGACCATTCTTGTCCTAAAAACCTACTAACAAGTGCAATGTGAGGTATTTCCGCATATTGTTCAAAACGGATCTAGCGGCATTTTTCTATTCTCGTCATTGCTCTATGACGGATTCACGGAATCGCTACGATTTACCGAACGTGTGACAACAAATCCCCTAATTTTAAGTGAACATAATCGATCCGAAATGAAACGGTTGAGTAACAAAACCGTGGTAAGTTTTATTGTTGGCATGTTAGAAACCTTAGCTTAGGCCATAAGGAAAAGATGAGAACGCTTCGTAGAACATTGCATTGAAGCACCACTCGCATTTGTGACGGCGTCATCATAATTTGTAAATGTGAACTATTCTGGCCATTTTACTTATTATCTGCTTATTTTTTTCTACATTTAAAAGTAAAAAGATTTTTTTGTCAGTTTAAGCATATTTAAATATAGGTACTTGTATATTTTGAGTCTGCTTCATTGCAAGCAAATATATTTTTGTACGTTAACCATGATCGATAGGGCAAGAAAGCAACACACTAAGATACATTGTTATTTTTTGGTTGAAGGTTCAACACAATAAAGCTTTTTAAATACGCTACAGTATTTAGCACCTTCTAACCTTTCTTTGACCTTGACCTTTACGACGAACCTTTTAATAATTTGTTCTAAAACCATAATGGAGTTTGCTAAAATATGGACTAACAAAATAAGCCAGTGATTTATTTGATTAAGATTCTACGAAATTGATGCCAGATTATCGAATTACCGCTCTCGACGTATCAATCGATAAACGGGGTCTTAATATAGAAATCCCTTTTGTTGGAGACTCGGCGTGATCTGTGTTTATTACGTATTACGTGCACTGCGCGTTCGTTGCTGCTTGAATTTCATCATAAAAACCAGGACATTGTCTACTGGCTCATTCGTTTATCTGTCAAGATTATCGCTCTTTAATGTTGAACATATCAAATTGAATTAATATAATGAACTAAGATTAACAACCCGATTGCAATGTCAAGATTTCTAAGCCAAGAAATATATAAATGAATGTTTAGGGCATATTTTCATGCCAAAGTTTCACTTACTGATAAATAATATCAAAAGCTCTGCGCTGCCTCGTAAATTTACCATTAAGAAACAAAGAGCATAAGGAAAGATGACATTGTTTCTGGGGACTAAATTTTTAAATGTACATACATTAGGAACAAGTGTGTGTTTGTATATATTAGTAACATAATAGTCCTTACAAGATTATTTCGAGGTCAATGTGTACTGTGTATAAAATATTCAGTTACACTGCAGATATCAGGAATACCTCAGACATCTTGCAAAATACAGGTCAATAAACATTTGCACAAATTTGCACACATTGTTTAAGGTTTCCAATCTACATGTGCGGATGGCGAAATGTCTCGATATTGACATTGCGACACTCGGTTGGTGCTGAGACTCGCTGTCGCAGGTGTCAGGGCTTGCGACATCTCTGAAATGTCACCCATTGTTTTTATGGAGTCGATTACCCAAGATTTTAATCGGTTTATATGCATATAAACTTAAAACTCGTTGCATGTCAGTATTACACATGTGTATGTGTGCACTGTGCGTGTAAAGATCGTGTTTGATCATGGTTGCGTGAAACAACGTTTTTGAAAACATACATAGCAAGTAATGGTTTTCCATCATCGTCGAATCTAATCTTAATCACCAGTAAGTTATGATTGTTACTTAGTAGCTAATACTGTAATCCTTAGAAACCACTCGTATGTAAGGCAGACAATACAGTAATCGTGTCAAATATTGCAA
>DWPV01003247.1:0-15543 GCA_018251915.1 Urbanus proteus proteus | reverse complement strand
AATAGATAGTTCGGTGTGCTATTTATTACAAGTGGGGCATATTTCCTGATAGGGCGTTTTTAACCATTTTACCCTACCGTTACGTTTCTTATACATATGTCATGTCAATTTTTAAAATTAATTAAATTAAAAGGACACAGACGTTTAATCACACTGCTAAGATTTTATTATTTTGGATAGAAAAAAAATCATGGCTACTCGGATTTCTCCAAACTGGCTTTCTATAGTTATTACTTGAACTTAGCAAGTGAAGACGAGGAACGCTGAGGGCAGCCAGATGATTTATACGGTAAATGTGAACTAGAGTTATAAATCACCCGTGAAATGGGTAAATAAAGTATACTGCATGCAACCTGCGACCGTATCTACATCTATGTGCTAAAGCCTTATTTATTTGTCGCTTATTCAATCGAGACGGCAATACCTTCGTGGCGGGTTTAGTTTGAGTTATTGCGGAATATATTTTAAGTGAAAATATGACATGCAATTTCCTTCTGAGACTCAAAGAATGTTGGATAACTTACAAGGTGCATGTATTTTCAATTTGTGCGAAGAGAGTAAGATAAATCTTTGAAATACCGCGAAATGTTGGAAAACTATTGTATTGTATTTATACGAATAAAATATAATAGAAATGAATTTAAAATATCGACGCTGGAAAGCGTAATTGCTGTAACTCAAAAATATACAACTCTACAGAAGAGCGAAAAATATTTTTACATCTTAGAAACAATATCATAACTTAATATTTTTTCGACCTTAAAATGTAAGGAAAACGACCTTACGTTTTTAAGTTGAAAAAATATAAAGTTATTATGTGATCATGCCTGGGTAGCGACCGTGCTTCAACAGTCTCGATTCGGAGCTTATATATAGGTATGCAAGATGTTGAGAAAACTTCGATAACGTGATTCAGAAATACCAGTGGCCATCTCTTGACGAGTTGCACGAAGTAACCACAACTCCCTACAATAGAGGCTTATGTCCATTAGTGGACATCAAAAGGCATAGGATCGATATAGGATACTAACCACAAGTCTGTCTCGATTTCACCAGCCGTAATAGACAGGATTCAGTCGGATATTCCGGAAAATTCGTCGGTGATTAGACCGTCATTATGCAAACCGGACCGAACCCGACAAATTAGGTACACGGAGCAAACAGATGTTAGTTTATAATACAAAACGCTGGAATAAATTCTCAGGGTCGAATTTAGCACAAAATTTACATTGCAAAGAAATGTAATGATGAACTAAATGTAAGCAATACCTACGCTTCGTTTTCAGTGAACTGAAGTCTTCTATCTATACAAATAAATAAAATTGAAGTGTCTGTTTGTGATTTCAAAATAACATTTTTTTTACTCAATGCATATAAAAATATACACGATATCTATACCGAAAACGCATTTTTTTTGTCTGTCTATCTGTTTGGCTGAGCTCATCTTCTAAAAGCTGGACCGATTTTGACGGGACTTTCACTGGCATACGGAATCTGCAGGGCTAAGCGCTTGTCCTACCACTTATTAAAATACATAGATTCATACAAATATTCCATGTCCAACACACATATCAAAAACATTACCTACATATTAAAACTATTAAACAATTTTCAGTCTTTTATAAAAATATAAAATTGTTCCTCTTAAATACACTCGTTTAAATTCATTTCTCGTCTTTTCTATTTATACAGAGGAAGGAAAACGCAACGAAAACGACTTGTAACCATTGTGTAATTAAGTTTAATTAATAAAAAATATGGGCGTGGAAACTTAATAAGATGCTCTCGGAATTTAGTAGACATTTTATGGTAAATGTGAATAATTACCATTATTATTCCATTATTGTCTTCGTACTAATTCTTATAGATGTTTTATGGAGTCATAGTTTTCTATAACCAAATGCGAAATGACAGACTTCAACGTTTAAAAACATTATTATAAAGAATTCTGAACCATCAACACAAGTGATAGTTAAATATGTAAGCACATAACTTGAAAATAAACAACAATGCATATATCTCTCAGTCTCAAAATGTTGTATAGATTTAACTTATTGCCAGTAACTTATTAAACTTATCACCTGGCTATCTGCTACAAAAAGTATCCCAGATTAGTCGGAATAATCCGACTTAATCCTCAATGTTGGAAACTTGTGTAAACAGATACAAATTGCTAATGCTGAGGTGTAACTAAAGAAGTCACACACCTTGTTTTACTAGCGTCTTAATAGAAGATGAAAAACGAGAAAAGAATTAAGAAACCGCTGAAAGAATACGTCTTCTAAGATTTTATTTAATTTAGAATCTGATTATCATCCGTCCCACCATCAACACTGTACCAATATTTTTCAGAGGCCTTATAATCTGTACAAATAAATAAAATTGAAGTGTCTCATTGTGATTTCAAAATAATAAC
Source organism: Urbanus proteus proteus (assembly GCA_018251915.1). Classification (NCBI taxonomy): domain Eukaryota; kingdom Metazoa; phylum Arthropoda; class Insecta; order Lepidoptera; family Hesperiidae; genus Urbanus; species Urbanus proteus. The sequence goes on along the minus strand of DWPV01003247.1, from coordinate 13,127 downwards.
TATTTACTCAATACATATGAAAGTATATACGATACCTATAACAAATGTGAAATCAAAAAAAAAATGTCTGTCTGTTGGCTGAGGTAATCTTGTAAACGGCTGGACCGATTTTAACGGGAAGATAGCTGAAGATCTCAGGCGTAGCATAAGCTACTTTATTTTTTGAAAAAAGCATTAGCGCTCACTCCACGCGCATGCGGGCTTATCGCGGGTGAGTGGGATTCAGTTATGTTTAAATATATATTCCTTTTTACTTTTTAAACGCAGGTGCAACTGCGGGGACCAGCTAGTTTGAAATATATTCTTTTCACTCTCTAAGTACAACGTGCAAAAGACTAAAGAGCGATTTTCATCCCCTAATTCACTGTTTTTTCTTTTCGTACCAATATTTCTCTTTCTTTCTTTGAAGTAAATAGGATGAGGGATGAATAAACACGATTCCACAGGAGAGGGGTGCAACTAACTTTGGCAATTTATTTCGCAAGCATGTGTGGTCAGATGTGCGGGGTAGAATCCGATGTGAACTTTGTAATTAGTTCATAAATTGCTTCTGTAATTGGTATCCACCTTGAATTGACTTTTTGCGCTTTATAGCATAGAAATAACTGGTATTTACAAATGTGGAGAGACGATTTATGTTATAAAGTCTATAGAGCGTAATTTTTAACCGACTGCGTTCGAGAGATAGTACCTAACGCTTGCTACGATGAGGGTTCCACATTCGATTCTCGGACAAGTATTTAACTTACAAACTTTGTATTCTGTTCAAGTTTTGGTTGTTAATTGTTATTATTGTGTGTGGGTCTATGTCGCCCACTATAATTGGCGCTCGAGTATAGGATTTAGAATATTACCAACATTAATGTCATTAATGTTTATTTTTAAATAAAATTTAATTTCAGTAGTTAATCTACACAGATGCTTTCAACTTCCAAAATCAAATAAGCTATGCATCCATCAAACTTTTAATGGATTAATCTCCGTCCCGTCCCTAAATACATTTATCCAAATCCCGCACTATCCATAATTAGCAACCCATGCAATCAATCAGCAAAGAGCGTAGGAGTATAGTTGTTTTAATACACTTACATATATGTATGTATAATTTTACTTGTAACTTTACAGTGGTGTGATTTGGGATTTCATAATAAGAAGCAAATTTTCATTAGCAAATAGTTTTTTTTATTACATTGTCCTGTAATTATTATGTATTTGAGAAATAATCTTTTTTTACTAATTAAAATCTTTTTTTACAACCTACAGATCTGTACTCGTAGAAGAAAAATTTTTCATCTCTTGTTTAACCTCCTTAAGAGACGTTTTCTTGTCGCGCAGGTTTAAGCGTGCACGCGTGCCTCTTGCTTTCCATTGTTTTATAGATACTTTTCCTGTAATGTGTATCATACGCGTGTGGGTAACAAAAATACTGTGTTTTAATTCGTAAAAACGTATCCGCGTGCGACACGCATGCGGGCGCAAACCCACGTTACAGGAAGAAAGCCCTAAGGGACCACTTTAAATATGTTGTCTTATTGTACTTTACTTCAATTAGGTGTACAATTTTAATTAAATTTATAGGTTTAATATATACCTTAAATGTCAGACCATGTAAGTTTTAAACGGTTTTTTACATTCTTCGTATTACAACGTGAACTGTGTTGTTTCATTGCGCTAAATAATCACCCAGTAAATAAATCGAACGAAACAAGCGCGTGTATTTAGCAATAGCTTTGCACCTAATCTATCACAGTGAGTAGTCCCCAAGGAACGATAAAACACGGTTTATGTTTCAGTTGGGACTATCCAGCTCCAAATGTTGCGATGACAGGGTTTCTTAGGAGAAAATGTGGAGCATTTTTTGAAGATATTTATTTAGGTTTTATTTAGTTTTTGACGTAAGAACCCTAAGGTTAACTAAGGTAAATCATCGTATTGTAATATTTTGTAAAAATATTGGGCACTTAGACTCAACTTCACACGCACACACACACACACACATACATATATATATAATAAAAATTATAAAGCTATGGAGGGAGAAAGATCCAAAATACTTTTTGAATAGAAAATTGTGTGTGTGTCTTTTAATTTTGTGTGGCCAAGTAAGCATGTACTCACAATATTATGTTGACTAAAACATAACTAACTAGGTAAATTCCGCCTATGTATACATACAAATATGTATGTATTAGTTAAGAAACAGTTCATGTTGTGCATCTTCCGGCCAGTGCACGTGCTAAGTGGAGCATAGACCGAGTGCCTTCCGACCTCAAGTTTGCGGCTATCTACAGTCAGATATTGTTTATAGACGAAGTTTGAACTCAACATAATCTACATCGGAATTTACGTACATTGGTTGATGCTACGTCCGAGCTGTGGTCTGAGTGTCCGACTTTTGTATGCTACGATGCTACTGGTTGGTATTTATGTTAGTGAGATTAGATAAGTAAGTTGATACTCTTGGATCGTTCGCAACAAGGAACTCAATAATAATTAATTTATGTCTGAATTTACATAGTTGAACGCTAGTTTTGTCGTGTATCCGAGCTGTTGTCTGAATGTCCGAATTTTGAATACTACGCTGTAATACTGGTCCTAGTATTTATCTCAATATACAAGGTAGTGGATCGCTAACAAGGTACTTAGTAACTATCATTAACCTAATATTATATTGTCGCAATTTAGTTGTTCCTCTGTCCGATCTATGTGGTCCGATCGTCCGACTTCTGATAAATACTACATGACTGTTTCTAGTTCTAGTACCTGTGTTAATAAAATATGCTTGACAGTATTTTTGGCTTATTTACACAAGGAATTTAATAATATAATTTACGTCGGAATTTTGCTGTTCGCTTTTGAGCGTCGGATCAATTTGGTCCGAATTGTTATTGACTATGAGTTATTATTACTATACTAATATTTTATCTTTAAAAATGTAACAGTGTAACATTACTAATTTTTTATAAGGACCAATAGTCCAGTTGTATGACTTTTTACTTTCCAAGCAATTCTAATTCATTTTGATAGCCAATAGAGTTATCTGATATGCAGCGAAATAGAGCGACAATGTGTTAATAATAAATAAAAATCTAATCAAAGACCATTATGTTCAAACCAACAAACTAGTCTTCCTGCCAACCAATCGAATAGTTCATATCGGGATTAGCGAAGCTGGAATCAGTTCAGGGAACGCGATATTAGCAATGCATCGGAATTAGTTCAGATCACTCAGTCGAATGCATTCGACACGAGTTCTATGCATTTGTAACTTGATTGCGGAAATGTTACTGGATTTAAATCTATCAGTAAGCTGTTTGTGTTCATCGCTGGAGTATTATGGGGCAATCTGACTGTCGATTAAGCAATTGGAAATCTGATTTTTATTTGACTGATTTTTTTTAAAAGGAGTGTAATTTTGTTCCGCGTGTATATGCGTGCATGCATTTGTGAATGCATGCCTCCGTGCGTATATTTGTATGCATGTATTTTATATTGATACTTTTTTAGATTGAAAAAGCAAACGAGTTTGCAGTCCACCTGATAGTAAGTGATCACCGCCCAAGGATATCTCTACCAACCGCGTATAGAACAGATTTTCCCTGAACCAGATCGCAAACGCGTTGCCTCTACTGAGATATTTCCCCTAGTCGAACCATTCCAGCTAAGCCTTCTCTGAATATACATACGATCCTTTAAAATGCTTGTATTGCTCAAAGCCAGTCAGGTGTCAATACCAGTTTGCATGATGTGTTGTTAGCTTTCGAGGAATTAGTTCAAATACAGTAGCATGCATTCAACACGAGTTGGTATGTGCATATTTGTTACTTGAACGCTATGCCTGAATGCATGAATGTGGAATCGTGTTGAATCAGTAGTCAAATCCAAATATCGTAGCGCCTGTTTGGAGAAATGTAGGAATAGTGGAATATTAGGAAATGCTGTGTTCAACAGTTTAAGAATTACGTCATGCCTTTAACGTTAACCTAACGGTTACTTATGCTTAGAACATAACTAACACGTGATAAATTTGGGAACTTTGTAATTACTATGTTCTCGCAAATTTGATTTGACGTATCACCAAAACTGTGTTTGAAAGCTTAGAAACCGATATAGCAAGCGAAACAAGAGTCACTGTCAGACACTGAGTTATCAAACTGAGTTAGGTAATAGACTTTTACTACAAAAACAAATCACGAACGTATATAGTGACGTATCGCCAAAATTGTATTTGACAGCTATTACGTATCGATAGCGAAGCGAATCCAGATTCACTGTCGGACACTGAGTCATCGAACTGAGTTAATAAACACATTAAACTTCGAAAATTGATCTCAAACATTGTGAGATTGTGAAGTATCGCCAAAACTGTGTTTGACAGCTAATAAGCAGCGATAGCGAGCGAATCCAGTCACTGTCGGACACTGAGTTATGACATCGTAAATTTGTCGGGTGTCACCATCCGTGACGTCAGCGTAATCTGCGGTGGCCTATATTGCGTCACAACCTGGTCAAAGCGTGACACGTTGAATGACATAAATGCGTGGCAAAAAATTCAAACGATATACCATATTGTTACGCTGTAAATTACGCGTGTCACCGATATGTTGCTGACTACTGTCGTACATCGGTATATTTTTTGAAATACATATATATATGGAGTTTGAGGCGGTGGCAAAGATTTTGACGTTCAAAAAGTGTTCATTGTGAATGAACTTTGAATAAATCATATTGGAATTTGAATTTAAAATACCTGGGGATGATTAAATCACGGACCTGGGCGTAAACTCTTTATGACATCATTCACAGTAAGAAATGTATTTCTTTATTATAAAAAATGTAAATTTAGCATAACATCAGATTGATCGTTTGGCTCTGATGTGTTATTTTAGTTTTCACTTTTACTTTTATTTCCTTATGCTTGGCCCGGGATTAAACTTAAAATATTTTAACAAGCTGCTTCATCACGTAGGTCATTAAATACTACACTGTCAACTCTTACTGGTAAGCAAAAATATGTTTTAAAAGTACTTAAGTGGATTCTTAATAAAAATCAGAACATAAAACGTTTACTTAAGTTAAAAGTATTTTATCTCGATAGTGTCGTTAAACTGCATCCGTTCATTTTAAACTTTTCGCTTCTCTGCATTCATTTTACCATTTCAAGTCCGACTGTGATAATGATTCGCGTTCGAATCGAAATAAGTTTTCTCAACTTGAGTTCTCTTCGTTTAGCTGCTATCTTTAAATGCGATTATGGAGACACTGTTTTACTGAGCTTATACCAATAAAACTAGTCTTGAATTAATATTACATTTAAAAACACATTTCCATTTGGTTTCAACTTGTCACGCAGTTGGAAAATACTTTATGATTACGTTACAATTTTCACGCACGCACGAATGCAAGTATCGACGTTTGCACGAAAGCATGCACGATTGCACGCATAAGAGCACGTACCAAAGCACGCATGTATGCACATAACATACGATGTAACGTACGAGCAGATATGCTTGTGAGCAGACGTATGCATGTAAACATTTATCAATTTCGATTAAACGAATGCACTAGATGACAGATCTTCGACTGATTATTATCGTGTGAGTTGGCACATCTTCAGTAACGTTTGTGGATGTTACTGATATTGACAGGGGTAGCTTTATTATGAAGTTTAAGGCTAAGTTCACATTATCACACGGTACCCGTGCAACGTGATCATGTGGACAATACACAAGGCCTAATATGATCTTGTATCGCGCGTGCCGCGCGGTACCGCGCGGTCATACGTACTAAGCCTTAAGCTTCATGTAAAATTGTACATACTTAGATACATAGATCAACGTATTCTGGCAGATAAAATTTTCTATACAATATTTTGACAGCTATGGAATGTGTCTGCGCAGTAATGTTACGGTATTATACGGTTAGGGTATACGGTTACGGCAAGTATAAATATGTTACGTGAACGTACATATGCTTTTTATGCTATCGACTTTATTGCAGCTTGCTTCTTTATTTTCCATCTTCCAAATTCCATTACATCTTCCAACCTATGAAGATAATTTATCAAATCACCATGAAGATTGTTATGCCTACTATTTGAGCACAGATAATATTTTTACTATTATTTAGTCAAGATTTTTCGAATACAGACAATGCGATGAAGGTGGTAGAACTCTATGTAGTTCGACTCCGGCGGCACCACTGCTACACCTATTTCTCCCTTATAACAGCAATGTTAATCACTTCTGTGTTCTGGTCTGAAGGATGTGCTTAGGGAAAAATACTTATCCGAGGCGTTACAAGTCCTCACGGGTAGCAACGCATCTGTGGTCAGGTGGAACCTTGATCTTATATAGGCTTGATTACAGAAGTGCATGGGCGGCAGTTGCCACTTACCATAAAGTAGTCTGCATAGTCGTTTGCTCCTGCGATCATATAAAAAAGCGAAGTCCGCTGAGTCAGGTAATAAATAATAAAACAAAAATAAAGTCACAAAGATCACTGACCCGCACGATCCCCTTGAACGGAGCTTCGTCCACCTGGCTCAGCCTTGTCCACCTGCCTCCAAACAATACAGTTATATGGGATCGTACCTTCGTCCGATTTTGTTTTAGCTGATAGGACTCTTACCCTAATTCAAAAACACTTACACAAAATTGGGTTCAAGTACTTTCCTTGTACCTACCTATCCAATAACGGAATTCTAGTATCAAAGGACGTTTTCTTCGATTTGGATTTGACTGCAAACATTTAGTCCTATACTAAAACTAAGACTGATTTAACCAAATATTTCTGCCTTTTAAGATCTATTTCAAGCTGATATATTTATATCGTAAAGATTTGAAGGAGGTAAATATCATTAAGCCTACCTTAGGTAAGACTCCAGGCACATTTTTGTGTAACAAGCCGCTATGTTGAAATGTATTCATATACACATAGCAAGAGGTATGGCAACTGCTTGATAGTTTCTAGTAATATAGTTCATCAACTTCATAAAACAGTTACGAATATTCTCACTTATATTCCGAACCCATAATTTATTCTAGAATACGACTGTTTGTGATTCCGCCTGAGTGTCAGAAACTGAGAAAAACCCTGCAAACCGTAATATTACCCCGACAATAAATAAAAAAGGGTAGCACTTCCGCCACCCGTTCTGAAATGGTTTTTAGGTTTTGTGAAAATAGAGTGGAGGAAACGTGTCCAAAACGTGTTACAATATTCTAGATGGAATTTACAGAGAGAAAATAACCAAGCTCTTTTGTAGTTCTTTCAACGATTTAAGTTTATACTCATGGATTAATTGGAGGTATTTTAAAATATATAGAGGGTTTTATCAAATTAAAAAAATGAGATCCAGATGTACGACAGGTATCAAGATAGATATTTTTGGAATCAAGTGATTTGCGTCTTTTTTTCAATCAACACCATTAAAGAGTGGAATTCTTCGACAGATTGACAGACATTCCTGCCACCTTAATCTAGAATCGTTCAAGAGATATATTTTTTAGTTCGAGGTGTCCCACTACCTCGAAAAGTTTGAATACTCGTATAGCCATAAAACAGAACTTTTCAGCTGTTGCTCCTCATACAATATTAATGCTCCACGATCGCAAAAGGTGCGCGAGGCAAATTCCAGGGCGATCGTAAACCAGCTTTACGTCTCAGTGGGGAACAGTTACAACGTGTTTTACTTAGCTTTACTTTTATTGCGACAATATTTCCAAATGCGTTGAAAATTTGGGAAATGTCATTTAATGCTACGGAAAGATGTCGTGGAATGGGCGCGATGGTCTCTCGAGCTTTTAATTTGTTTTCTGATGTTTTCTGAGTGTATTTTTTGTGTCTTTGCGGGTTTTTAATATTCACAAAAATTCTGAAACCATCAGGAAATTCTAGAGTAGATCTATGAGCTTAAAACATTTGTAACTCTTTACTACTACACTTTGCCTAAGTCTAATTGCCTATTGCCCCTGATTCCTTGTTATGGCCAGACAAGAAAGTTTTAAAACTATCCAAGGTGACTACTGATGCTGATCTTCTTACAGCAATTTCAATAAGATCAGCATAGTGAAGCAAAGTCTGTGGCTACTATAATGATAACTAGTCTCAATGCAAATATTCGAGTGCGACAAAAAACCAACAAAACCAGCCACGGTTAAACAATAAAAAGCCCACTTAAAGAAGGTAAGCATACTAAGAAAGAAACAGAAAGAAAGAGAACAAATAACAGCAACAATACGAACGGACAAAGCAATGTAGACTCATTTCAATTAAGACTGTTTGCTCATTCATAAACTAAATCGTATTTCTCGTTCCAGTTGCTACAAACATTTATTGTAGCTTTTATAACGGTTTAACTAGCTAAATGTATTTTTAGGTAGTGGAATCTAATGAATTTATTTTTGGACATATTTCATAGTTTGAGTTTTTACTGTCTTATTTAGTAATACTTATTTTTGGATGAATTTACTTTGATTGGTTATTTGTTGTTATTGAGCAATTGTCTGTCTGTCTGTTTGGCTGAGGTAATCTTCTTAACGACTGGACCGATTTTAAAGGGACTTTAACTGGAATATAGCTGAAGGTCTAAGGCGTAACATAGGCTACTATGATTTTCGAAAAAAGCATTAGCGCGCGCGCTATGCGCATTATGCTAACAACATTCTTTATTATTATATTTATTTAATTTTTGTACCGGATAAAATGATACACTACCTTTAAACTACTTCTGTTGATGATATCAGTACAAAGTAAAACTTTGATAAGTACTTGAAAGATTATGCATCTACTCAAAGTTTTTAACTGCCGTAGCGTGTGGATGAAAACGATTATTCTTAATACATTCTCGCGACATACGAAAATTTCAACGTCCGTACTGTCTGTTCTGGCGATAAATTGCCAAACTTTGTAGCACACTTTGTTTCCTCTTGAATAAATTTGGCATTTATTCGGCACGCGCGTCTCAACACTTCTCGACCCATGAAAGTGAAACTTAGCGAGGACTCGTGGAGCTGCTTTATTGCTGGTCCGCTTCGAGATTTATTATGAACACTTACAAAAGTTTGCTCGGGTTACTGTATAGTTTTACAATTCAAATCTTGTGTCAGTTTAACAAGAATTTATAGTTGTTCCATATGAACAAACGGACATTTATGCCACGTTAAATAACATGGAGTATAGTAAAACATTTTTATTGAGAGTTATAAACATTTTTTTCAATCAGTTACGATGATCAGGCAACACCAGATGCATGTTATATGTGAAATAATAAAATAACATTGTAGATAAAGGTCGCAGTCCGCGCTGTCTATTTTTGCTGGTGATAAATTGCGAAAGTGTAGGACAATTTCTTTCCCCTTGAATAAATTTAGCATTTATTCGGCACGCGCGTCTCAACACTTCTCGACCCATGAAAGTGAAACTTAGAGGACTCGCTCGTCATGTGGGGCGGTTTACTGGCGGTCCCGCATTGAAGATTTATTGTGGACGTTTACAAAAGTATTTTTAAGCAGCGGCCCAGATTTTCCAGACGTATTATTAGCACGGTACGAACTTGCGCGTACTAGAGCATTTTTTCCTCTTTGCCATTGTACAATCACTTACGTTGCCTCTGTTATATAAACTGTAAAGCAATTTGAATTAAAAAATCCAGGACCCTCACCCGGAAATGTGTCTTTGACGCAGTTGTTTAATTATTAACAATGTGATGGTTCATGTGACTTGTATTAGAGATTTGCATAAGTTAATAAACCTTTCCACTTAGTCCAAAAGAACAGAGCATTCAATTTCGTCCTCAGTCACAGTCACTTTGACCCTGTAGTTCCGGGACTAGAATAGGGCCACGGTATCCCCTACCTGTCCTAAGAGGCGACTAAAAGGAGGCTCCGGGGTTGCAGGCGGCTGGAGTGGGAATTCTAACCGTCCGTTTAGCGGCTCCGGGAAGGACGGTGGTATGTGTGGTCGAATACCGCCGTGCACCTGACGGTGCCGTGAGGACAGCGCTTGCCCGAGTTGAGCCTGATAGGACAAAGTGCTTAGAGGACTCCGGATGCCGTTCCTTGCTGACACCGGGGAGTGCTTTCCGCAGCGCCGCGGTCGGCCACCAGGAGGGTGTCGAGTACTATTAAAGGTTTCCCCCTCGTCAAAAAAAGTAGGTAGGAATTTGTTTTATTTAGGATCATACTTATAAATATTTGGTGGGTCGCACGTGATTCATAATTTTTATGAGTAAAAAAGATATATTTTATGTGTCAGGCGAAAAACAATTATTTTTTTGTTTGTTCCTCACTCGCGGTGCGCAAGGGGCGGAAACCCCTAATAGCCAGGGTGGCACTTCATAAAAGCGAAAGTCACTTACACCGAATTCATTAGTCGCCCTCGCGTAAACAAAAACATTTTGAATTGTAATTTAATTAGTGCTAATTCCATGTTTTTTCACTTGATCCTTAAATTTCGAAGAAGGGAAAGTTACACCTACTTACTTGTATCTTTTAATACTGTTTTAGGAACGTTTTGAGTGTAATATTACTTCATTTAACTTCACGTTTAAGCTCAGAAGAGTCTGATATCAGAGATTTGAATGATTTTCAATTAGATTGAACTAGCTGAGAAACATGCAGTCCACAGACACAGGTCCACATACCAGAATAGGGCTACGGTATCCCCTGCTTGTCGTAAGAGGCGACTAAAAGGGGGGTCCGGGGTTGCGGGCGCCTAGAGTGGGAGCTCTAAACGTTCGTCCAGTAGTTACTTAAAATATAGACTCCATATTGCAGTAAATTGATATAGAGAAAAATGTTCTTTTCGTCGCAATATCCACGCACTAAGATTTAGGCTATTTCAAAGTATGGCAATTTTATTGATATGTATAAACTTGGTATTGTATAACTTGGACACTAAAGCAAATTCGCAGGACAGTAGTAAAACGGGAAATCTGACATAACGACTTGTATCCCGCGGGCCCGATCGGGAGTCCATCCAGTCATATTGTTTTATGACCCTTGAAGGGACACGTAAAGTATTGATCTTGTCGGCCCCTTGGGGGCTAAGTGATTGACTTTGAACTGCACATTCGAATAATGGCCTATAACTGAGTGTTTAATTAAAAGGGCGTTTGTTTGTTTTGATCTTTTAATATTTAAAATGTTGATTTTAATAACGATAAATACAGTACTTCTTTTTGATACAGTCGATTAAAATGTGTATTAAAAGCTATTCTTATTATTATAAATGCGAATGTCCGTTTTGTTTGTTGTTTGTTTGTTTATAACGCCTTCACGCCTTAACTACTTAACCGATCGTTGTGAAATTTTGCATACACATTGCTAATAGCAGTATTAATTTATAATATAGAGGTGTATATGGTTTACAAATAATAAAAACAATAATAATAATAAAAAATCCAATTTACGACCCGTGTGCCGGAACGGTTACCATCCCGGTCTGACGCGCAATGGGTACTGGGTTTGATTCCCGGCCAGACAGACATCTAAATGACGAATTTAGATTTCTGTTCAGGGTTTGGGTGTTCGCGTGTTATGTGTGTGTCCATGGCATCCACGACTCAGGAGAAAATCCTACTGCCTAATCCTCCTGAGTGTAGAAAGCGTTTTAAGTTTAAATTTAAATTAATGTTCCATTTCATTAATTTCAATTTTGATATACTGACAAATAGAGCACTTTTAGGGTAAAATATTGGAAACCACATTCGATACCATAGAATTATAATACTAAATATAACTTCCTTCGACCATTGAAATACAAGGCAAAAATCGACGCCCGTAAATTCGTACCTATTACCGATTTTCCTTTCCAAATTTTCTAATTAACTTCCAGTTCCATTTCAGTTAATTAAGCTGATTGCTCGTAGAGAAGGGCCGATGTATAAAAGTGTCTGTGAAGGTCCATACATCGATATTATGATTTATTAATAGGTTTCTCTTTCGTAATGGGAAAATAATTTCGTTTCGTCTCAATATCGATGTTAAAGGGAAGTGTACATTAACGAGGCCATTTCTATATTATGGCTGCGTTATTTTTTCTGAAGAAGTAATAAAAGCAGAAATTTCAGTTATAATATGTATATGATACTTACATTACTCACGTTATGTAACTAATCATTTAATAGCCTAAATTACCGAAATCTACCATAGTAAAATTTGGATAATAGGTTCATTTTATGAACTGTTAAGAAAGGATTATTTTTATATGAAACCCCTAAAGGGGATTAAATACTTAAATTTTTATATTATGTTGTACTAAAATCTTTGATACGTACATCTGTACAAATCATTACTTGATTTAACGATGAGGTTAAATTTAGTCAGGAAACCTATATTCCTGTAAGCTATATTAGAAAAAAATATTTGTGAAAGTTGTGTGAAGTATCAATCCGCAATTGCCCAGCAATAATACTACACATAATAATGGATGATGAAGTAAGTTCTATCAATAATTAAGTGAGTCCAGAAATAAATTGGTGACCTTTTCAAAACGCGATTAATACCACGCCTACGTCTTCAATAGATTCAAATTTAATTTGGGCCACTAAAATGTCACTCCATATCGACGTTCTAAAATGGTGCTGACTGTATTCTTCCTATAATTTATTATAATAAATGCTATAAATTGTTTAATTCGTTTGTTTGTAACAATTTCACGCCTTAATTACTTAATCGTTACGAAATTTTGCACATACATAGCTTGGGGTCCAGAAAAGGAGACAGGGTACCTTTTATCCCAAAAAAGAAATATTTGTTATTTTCAAAAATAAATGTAAGTGCATATCCTTGATATTTAGCGACAAGTATGCACTAGATGGCGTTGTACAATTCTTCTACATCGCGCTGTTAAGATCGTTTCAAGAAACTATAAGATTTGATCATTTTTTTATCGTTAGAGATAAGATATGCCAATGGGTATGTTTTAAATTATATTTTTAAATAAAGGAAGTTCGTTGGTTGAAATCATTATTGATATATATTTTTTCATTTGATATTTGAGGGCTTATCAGCTTTATTATTCCAATATCTCTTCCCAGCTACAAACTACAAAGCTGTTATTGTTATCGATATTTTACATTTTTTTATAAGATCGAAGTAGCAAACGAGCATTCAGTCCACCTA
>DWPV01003246.1:0-15545 GCA_018251915.1 Urbanus proteus proteus | reverse complement strand
GACTTATGACAATACTGATTAAGCCTTCATCATATCGGTTTAAAAAGTTTCGGGTTCGATTTTGGGAAGGTAAATCTGTTACAATGCGGTATCGTTGAAAGTATCATGACTAATAATAAATTAAATCTGATGGTAAGTGGTCACTGCTGCCCATGGACATTTGTAATCAACCCCAGACAATTACAGTCTCACTTGAGGTTGGCCACAAATGCGTTGCTACCCCTGAGGATTAAGTTGGAACGCCGCGGATAAGTATGTCTCCCTTACCACACCTTTCCGACCAGAATACAGCATTGCTGAACACTGCTGTTTGGGCAGAAATAGGTGTGACGGTGGTACCGCCGAAGTTGAGCCACAAGGTTCTACCATTTTAAATCATGTATCTATAAAACAGCTTATAAAACAATCTAGATTGTAGAAACATGATATTTTGTAAATTATTAAAAGTTTACGTAGAATTTTCTTCTGAAACATGACTAGCTCTATTATCATGAAATCTGAAATCCTGCTCATTTAGTAAAACAATAGTTTTCTAGAAATAATCCAGTAATTATAAATTTAGTTACGATTTTATTCGAAGTAATTGTTGTTGAAACTAAGTCGTCTTGTTCAAACTAAGAAGGCAACAGTTCTAAAACCCTTTTTTGTTTGCGTTTATAATAATATAGCTTCCTTATGTATTATACTTTTCAATTAAACAAGGAGTTGATTTTTTGAAATAACAGAAAATTACATTTAAAGTTCTTATTACATCCATTACGAACGAGTATATCTAATCGAATGACAATGTGTCAAAATAAAATTATAGGAAAATATTTATTTGCCAGTTTTTCTTTATACATATTTAAATATTAACTATAAGTGATATACGGCTCTCCCGCGACGATGCTCATGCGTGTTGAGCGCCTGCTAAAGATATTTTTTATTTCAAAGTAGTTAAGTTACGCCTTAAACCTTCAACTATATTCCAATGAAAGTCCCGTCAAAACCGGTCCAGCTTTTTAAAAGATTACCTCAACCAAACAGACAGACAGACAGACAAAAAAATACATTTAAGTTATAGGTATCGTGTATACTTTCACATACATTGAGTCAAAAGTTGTTATTTTGAAATCACAAACAGACACTTCAATTTTGCTTATTTGTATAGAAGCCAGGTCTAGAACATTCGTATCTCTATGGTACGAATAAGAAGCACCTCAGAACGTATTCGTGTGTACACAGCTTTTAACGTAAATGTTTGTTTGTTTGTTTGTTGTGCTTGTGACTTGTGCGCGTATTTTGGGTATTTTTACAAGAAATCCACGCTTTTAAGGGTTTGGTGACATTCGGGATATAAATATTTGAGTCTAGCTTTGGTAAAAAGGTTTTGTCGGTGTGTTGGTGATTTTGTATATACACACGCTTTTCTATGTAGACTAGGGGCTATTTCGATAAATACGTTTCTGATAATTACATTTTGATAAATACGATTTTGATTTAAATTAATATTTAAGAACTCTTGTCCAATATTTTAAGCTATTTGTTTGAGACGTGAGTTGTTAACAGTTTTCAGTTGGTTTAATTTTGTGTAAAAGATTTTTTTAATAATAGCAGAGTAGCAAACAGCAGGGATTATGTATTATTATTATTGTATTGACTTCCCGCGTGGCGGAGCGGTTATTATAACGCGCTGTGGGTCCCGGGTTCAATTCCCGGCCAGACAGATATCAGAATGATGAGTTAAGATTTCTGCTCTGGGTCTGGGTGTTTGCGTATTCATCTCTGTCATTCATGGCATCCACGATGCAGGAAATCCCACTGTGGGGCTATGAGTGTAGAACGCGTGTTATGTTATTATGTTATATGGAAGTCAATCACTGACGCGTTGCTATACCCGAGGACTATGTTGGTCACCTATTTAAATCTCATTATCTTTCATTATATCTCCTCATTTGCTACATTAATATAAAATTACTAAATATCCGTAACTTACCAGCCTTTTATCTACATGCAAATTGAACTCGGATACACAGTAATGGCGGATAGGGGTCGATTACTCGCCGGATGTGGGCGGGGCCGCTTAATGATGATGACCTCACCGTGATAGGGTAATTGTTACCCAAGTTACCCCCTAGGCGCTTATCGCACTGCTTTTAGATTTACCTTGAGTTTAGAGTACCTTAGTGGTCTGAATTTCATACGCTTCTAGGTTTATTCAGGCTTTCGATTTATCGCTAAGTGCGTATTACAAATAATTTATTTTAGAATAGGAGACATCTTGAGAAAATGTTTGAAGATACTGAAAAAAGGAACATATCAACGGTCGTCACTACCACTACTACTACTAAATCTTTTCATTTTTAAATTGCCCACCGCCCAACAATGGGAAAAACTTGAGTTAAAAATAATATTGATATATGAGTAGATTCTAAATCATTACTCCGCAATTAAGCAACATAGGGCTAGATCAATCATTGGATGGGTGACCGCTAGTAATCGAATACGTCACAAATACAAAATTATAACCAGCTATAACACACTACTATTCTGAATAGAGAAAATGTGGTCCAATTTCAACAACGAAATTCAATAAAACTATACAAGGAAAATCTAAAAATTTATCACATCTACTGAAAAATCGTCCAATAAACCAATTTTTACTTCACAATATCATAGAATTTCTCCGTTGCGACAAGGGAGGGTATAAAGAAAATTTACAACTACCCCCATAAGTAAAACGCCTTAACCGGATGAGATATGGGGTCAATCTTTATTCATAGGAACTCGGACCGTACGATTCGTTTCCAAAAGCGATATTTGTCTAAATAAATTTCGCGTTTGAGGGTAGTTTATTTATAGTTTTGGAAATGTGCACCAAATTCAACCCTTGGAAGACATTTGTCGTTGGAACGACGTATGGATGGAGTTATTGGGTGGATGATAGAATAATGAATTTGTATTAAACAATTTAGTTTTTTATCTATTGATATTTTTTTGTTTTGTGATTATACGAATGAACGACATTACTGATGACTGAGCGGTGTAAGTTTCGCTCTTTGATCCTATAGGTCTGGGGTTCGAACCCCAGTATGACTCACTTGATTCACTATCTAAAATCTGTCTAAATCTAGGTAAGTAACGCTTTCGGCTGTCTATCCCTATGCATGCTAAGATCTTTAAAAATACGCAACGGATTTTGATGCGGCTTTTTTGTTTAATAGATTTATTCAAGAGGAAGGTTTATATGTAATTTGATGCGTGCGAAGCCGCGGGGGAAAGCTAATTTATAATATAAAAAAGTATCAAAGTAATTTGTTCAAGACGACATTCCTTTTTTAAAGGAGTCATAGCGCTAAATGATACAAATATTAAAGCAAAGGCCAGGCCTCACGGTCCCCCAGTTATTAATACGCGATCAGAACCTTAAGTCCCGTCTTGCAACGACAATGGACGAAGCAAATGGCTCGAAAAATTACCTACTATTGTAAAGGCGTGACGTTAGGACTCTATATTTAAGGTACTCGATAGAAGATTTTGCTTTCTTATGACAAAGTGTGACATTAATAATGCAATAAATAGGTACCTATTGATTAAATCGTACTAAAATTGTTTTTTATGTAGAATTAAAATTTATATGCTCAATCATAAACCAAAGGTTATATCACAATATGCAAAATATTACCTTATATAATATAAAATTTTATAAATGAAATTACGCATACAAAATTTATATTCGATTACTTATCCCACGTTATGATAATACTCATCATTAATCCACAATTTTATTGCGAACTTTGTACATTAAATTAAGTTTAGTTAAACATCAAAGTGCAATAACGCATTGACCATGAGTCCATAATCACGGTTCATGCAAGTGGTTCGATATATGAAGATCATGAGGTACCCGGTCCATATAAAAAAGTGCAAAATTTTCACATAATATCGAAAGACATATCGAAAAACATATAGCACTACCCGTTACAAAATTTCTATTCGACAATACCCATATCGAACGCTTTGAGAATAGTCACCGTGTGCTTACAATGTTAATTGCGGGACCCAGATGGCTTCAAATACATTCATAGCGGCTCAAACGATGGAATAACAACAACAATGTCTTAATTTGTTTTTGTACTGCCCTACGTACTAAGATGAGAATTAAGGGCAATTATCACCGAAATACTGTAGGGAATTGAGAAAATATTTTATCATGAGATATTTCATTTTGACAGATGAAAATTATTGTTTGTTACAAAATATTTTATATTATATTTTATTTACAACTAGCTGATGTCTGCGGTTTCACCCGCACGTTAATGAAGTTAAAATGCATACATTTAAACATCTGATATCTGAGAAGGTGGTTGTATGCGCGTGCAGCGCGTGAAAAAGTATTTTTCAAAAGTTACGCCTTAGACATTCAGCTATCTTACGATAAAATTCCCATCAAAATCGGTCCAGCCTTTTAGAAGATTACCTCAGCCAAACAGACAGTCAGAGTGTTTTTTTAAATGTATTTTTGTTATAATTATACATTATTATGCATTTAGCCAAAAACAAGTGTGACGATGGAGCCACCGAAGTCTAACCACAAAGGTTACGTTACGTAACTTAAGACCTAAAATTCACAGGCGGAAGTTAGTGTATCAAAACGAATATAACTAAACTTAATCCAAATACTAAGTTCCCAAAGTACCAGGCATGCATAATTAATCAGTATGTAATACTACTGATTACTCAATTAGATACTCCGTACATGACCTAATAATTACATTCATGCACATAATCGTGTTGTTATTATGTTATCGATGTTATTATCTTTGTTATGTTGGGATTAGATTGTGATGTTATCTACTAAATGGTATGCAAATTTCGTTTGGATACTAGCGTGGATATGCGTCTTTGTTTACGCTGTTTTTTGTTATATAGAAATAGCAAACGAGAATACAGTCCATTGGTTGACATGTGGGCACTGATACCCATGGACATCGGTAATCTCAAATAAGATTGGACTTTCTTAGCTGTCGTTGGCCACAAATGCGTTGCTACTGTTAAAGACTAAGGCAAATTATGTTAATTAGAACGACAGCGCTTAACTTTACTTTTAAGAAGCAGAAATAGATGCGTCAGTGGTTCCGGATTCAGACTACATAGCGTTCTACCCTTGATACACATCCCCCTGCCTTATTTTTGTTTATTTTAAAAGTGCAACACAAAATTCGATTCTTTAACATTTAGTTTCGACCAAACCTATTAAAACAAGTTTCGTTATTTATTTATTTTTTATTTTTCATAGTTTTCACACCTAAAGCAACCAAAATAATTTTATTTGTGTAATTAATTTCCATCGCCGTTAATTATTTTAATAGCATATTGGACAAAGTTTGAACAATTAGATATGAACAAAAATCTAAAGTTACAAACATAGATATTACGCAATGCTGCATTTACTGTCATGTACGAGAACATTAGGTTTACACCATTACACAATTTAGTACACGATTCAATAATTATCTTCATGCACATAATCGCTTTGTTATCCCATGATATCTTTATTATGTTAATAACAGTGTTATAAGACGTTGGTATGTTATAACATGTTAGGTGGATCTTATAGATAATGCTAATTTTAATCCGTATAATAGCGTTTACATCGAAGTATGCCTATAGTTTGTTGTCTTTTTTATTTTGGCAATTATTTAAGGAAATTCTTGTTACAATTTTTGAGAGTTATAACCTATCTGGTCTAGTACATTTTTGCCAAAAAAAAACAAATGATGTACCTACTATAAAAAGCAATAAATACGCTTTTTTACACAAAGAGTTTCACATAAGAGGGTCATCTTTTCAACAACTTAGGGGTATTAATATCCAAAAATCTAGACCAGAAATTTCAACCCACCTAAATTTGTCTTTCGGGATCAAACCCGGAATGGCGTCACACGTCATATAATCCACATTTAAACCAAGAAGTCATACACTCAAACGTTCTCACAAAATTCTAATGACAAATAACACTATAGTAATGACAGGGCGTGTCTAGGCATGAATGTATGTATTCAGACATACAAATTCCGCCTTAACACACCTCGGATGATATAACGAACGTTGAGTGACTGCGAGGTCGAAGGGTCAGGGTTCGAACCCGGCGCCTCTCACTTTCGCATAGAGTTGTGCAATTAGGATTAGTAGGTACATGCGTTTCGGTGTTTTGATTGAGTGGTCTTAGGTTCGTTTTTTAATTTCGTAATTTTTATCGTGAATTTTATAGCCACACCTATTTTTGGCTTATTAAATATTATTAAGAGTGGTTTCATTAGAAATATGTGGTAATTCAAGTCAGGATTCCAGGATTCCAGATAGCACGAAAAGCGAAAGAGTATGCAATCCCTGTAACCCAACCAACTCCAAATAAAATTGAGGTCGAAATTGAGTTGCTTCCGAGGTTTTTTTTATTACATGGCAATAGCGAACGAGCATGCAGTCCGCAGTAAGTAGCCACTGCCGCCCATGGACATTAGTAATCTAACCCCGATAAGAGCAGTCTTACCTGAGGTTGGCCATAAATGCGTTACTACCTAAAGACTAAGTTGGAACGCCTTGGATAAGTCTCCCTTACCACACCCTTAAAGCCAGAACACAGCTGCGCTTAACACTGCCGTTATAACGTAGAAATAGGTGTGACAATGGTGCTGCCGGAGTCGAACCACAAAGTTCTATCATCTTCAATACCATCAGAATATTGACTACGATTGGTAGTCCTAAATTGCCAATATAGCTAAGTAAGGTACAGTCACGAGCATAAATATATTGGCTTTGACAAGTCAGCAATAATATCTGAGTCCCGAAAGTGTCAATCGGATATTTTTGCTGCGTTCAAGCAGTTGGATTTTATTGAACGCATTCGTGTTTCAGATATTATTGCCACCTTACCATGCCCAGATATTGCTCGTGACTGTACAGTTCGAATATAGGTTTAGTATCTTCTGTAGTTCATTAATTAAAGATCCCACGAATTAAGATATTAGATTCCTTTGTTCTTTACCTTAACCTTTGAATCAACCTTCACACTATTAGATTCCTTGGTGACTCACGATGTATTACTACGTAAATAAGTTTCAAGGTACCTATTAAGTTGTAATCCCCTCATCTATACAAATAAATAAAATCGAAGTGTCTGTATGTTATTTCAAAATATATATTTTTAAACAATGCATATCAAAGTATACACGATACCTATAACGAATATGCTACAAAAAAATGTCTGTTTGGCTGAGTTAATCTTCTTAACGGCTGGACAGTGGCAGACAGACAGACATTTTTTTAAATTGCATTTTCGTTATAGGTATCGTATATACTTTCATATGCAAGTAAAAAAATGATATTTTGAAATCACAAACAGACACTTCAATTTAATTTATTTGTATAGATGATATAAGTAGCTTATGCCGGCGAATTCACTTGAGTGACTATTTTCTATATCATTACATAGTATAAAACAAAGTCGCTTTCTCTGTCCCTATGATCCATATGATGTGATGTGATCATAAAATAACCAGTTAAAATAAACCAAAAACCTTCCATATGAAAAACAATTGACCGAAGACCCAAACGGGACGATCAATCGGTTAAAATATTACCAACATTCCTTTTACTACACAACTTAACATTAATGAGCTTTAATTGGTAACCTCTGACCAGATTCTCACGTTTACGATTGCGCAATATAATTCGCAATCGAGAATTTTAATCGATTGCGCAATGAGCTGGCGATTTGTCGATGCGCAATCGAATGGAACGAATTGAACGATAGATTGAAAGTGGGCAAATGCCTTGAGTGTTTTTTTAAATGAAGTATCAAACGGGTACTGTTCTCTTGGTATGTGGTCACTATAGCCCACGGATATTGGTAAGTAACCTTAAATAGCATTAGAGGTCTACCTGAAGTTGAGTACAGTATTTTGAAGGTGGTAGAACTCTGTAGTTCGATTCCGGCGGCACCACCGCCACACCTATTTCTGTTCTCTCTGATGTTCTCTCTGTGTTCTGGTCTGAAGGTTGTGGTTAGGGAAATATACTTAGCTCCAGCTCCAGCTCAGTCTTAAGGGTTAGCAACGCATCTGTGGTCAGCTTCAGCACCTTGATCTTATCTGGGGTTGATTACAGATTATAACCATACACCAACACGTATGCTAAGCGCGGTGACTACTGGCATAACCTACACTAATCCGGCATATGTCTAGGCTGTACCTTAAGAGGCTGAAGGGATATAACCTCAATAACTGAAATAAGCACTGCAGTGCCAACAAGTTCGAACTAGGAAGTGATACACCTTTTTAAGAAAACATATAGTAACATGTAAACAAACGCAAGCGCCCCATACTCACGTCGCATACAAAGAGGTGTGTTCACCTCTCACGTACGTCTGTAACCTTTATGACTGCACGATATGTGTATACTGTGATCGTTACTGTTTATAGGATACTAGTTTGTGCCCGCGGCATCTCTCGCGCTAATGTGTACATTCGCAGAACGAGGCCGTAGGTATCATAGTAGGTTATAGGTATAAAAGTTACTTTTCTATCCCTCGGGAGTAATACGTTTTTTCAGGATGAAAGGTACCCTATGTCCTTTTCCAGACCCCCGACAATGTGTGTGCAAAATTTCATAACGATTGGTTAAGCAGTTAAAGCGTGAAGGCGTTACAAACAAATAAACGGACTTTCGCATTTATAATAATTATAGGATACCATGAAACAAAGAGACAACAGGAATGGGCGAATAGAGGCGACTTTTTTTTAAACTCGCTCTACGCTCATAGCCCCACAATTGGATATTCTCCTGTGTCGTGGGTGCCATGAACACACACATACACGAATACACATACATCCAGACCCAGAACAGAAATCTAAATTCATCGTCATGTCTGTCTGTCCGGGACTACTTCGTATCTTTATCTTAGCATACTTACGGTGGGTTTCAATAACTTACTATAATCCGTTATTGGAGATTGAAAGTGTACCTGTGGTATACTGTCAAATCTCCAGTTACGGATATAGTAAGGTATTGAAACCGACCGTTAACGTCAGTGCTTACCAGTCATTGAGACGCGTAAAATGCGGATAGTAAAAATTTTGTAAAACTTCGTAAACGTGCCTTGTTCATTGTTGACAACCAATAAAGATGCAGATTTATTAGCTGTAAGAATACGACCACGTACTCATAGGTTCCCATACAAATCGGCTCCTATGCCACTTCCTGTTGTCTCTTTCTTTTATGGGATGAACCTTGCTTTGATGCAGTGAAACGTAAATATAAGTGAAAATGTGTTTTAATTTATTCTTCAGGGATGGCATAAGAGACCTCAGGAGACTAAACCGATCTAAATTACTCTTTAATGTTAAAGTAATCCCTCAGTCCCACCTAAGGTCCCACAGATGCCCTACATCTGAGGATGCCGCGAATATCTCCTTTGCCTCAGTCTTCAAACCAGAACACATCAGCGGTGGTCATAAGGAGTGATAATGATTGAAACGTGCCCTCTCAAATAGGGGTCCGAGGTTCAAATCCTAAGCACCTCTGATTTGTGAGTATTAGAAGTTAGAAATTAATTATCACTCGATATAACGGCGAAGGAAAACATCGTGAAAAACCTGCACATATGAGAGTTCTTAAAAATTCTCAAAGCTGAGTGAAGTCTACCAAATCGCACTTGGCCAGCGCGGTGGACTAAGGCCTAAATCCCTCTCATTATTAGAGGAGTTCCGTGCCCAACAATGCAGAAAATTACTCTATAATATAATTTCTCTTCTATTTACATAGTACCTTCTGTTGCCAACCCTAATTTCATAAAGCCAGTGTCACACAGGTCAAAGCGAAGCGGATATTAAATTTCTAGCTAATAGCTTCTATTGCGTCCGGCGAGCCTAACAAAAATATGCTTTGTCAATTTCGTAGCTGACTAAAGTATACCAATTTTGCTAGGGCTCTGTCCTATATGACTCGAATATTTCATTACTAGATTTTGGATGCTAATACCGCTAAAAGGATGTTTGTAATATTAACCTCATATGCAAAGTAAGGTAAGAGTATGTACAGGTCTTGATGGATCTATACAAATTAATAAAATGAAAGTGTCTGTTTGTATTTCAAAATAACATTTTTACTCAATGCATATAAAAGTATACACGATACCTATACCTAACGAAAATGCAATCTAACATTTTTGGTCTGTCTATCTATCGATCAGTCTGTCTATTTCAGCTAACTACAAATATATTTTTATTAGCTACTAGATCAGCTCGCTACAAATATATTTTTTTTATTATTTTTCTTTCAACTATTAGGCTCATAATAGATCATGAGCCTATCATCAACTATTAGGCTCATGATCTATTATGAGCCTAATAGTTGAAACTTGGCCTGTCAATCGGAAGTAATCAACCCCAGATAAGATCACAGTCCTATCGTCCGGCCACAGATGCGTTGTTACCCCTGAGGACTAAGTTGAAACGCCTCGATCGTTCGATGATAATATATGATCAGTATAACATAGAAACCGGGTCCATAACCAAACAAAGCCTCATAAGCCAAGCTTGATATGAAAACAGTCATTTAGCACAATGTCCCGAACAGCTTATTCTATCATACACTCATACACTTCGTTAGTCGTTAAGACCTAATATACGCGGCACTAAACCAAAACAGCTTAAATCCATTACCCTTCACACGATTCCAACCCTTATTACATAGACATAAAGGCGAGAGTCGCATGAATACTAATGTAGTTAAGTGGTTATTAATATAGGTCCATTGCAATGTTGTATGCGAATTTCATTATGCAGGACACAGGATTGTCAGGATTACGAGATAATCCGCGGAGTTAGTGAATTGCTCTTATATGGTGATTGGAGTTCAAAGTATATATAGTTGGTATATGTGCTTAGTATGCTGTAAGTACTATATATACTCGTAATCTACCATAATAGATCTGAGGTAGGTCATGTAACTCTTTTAATGTTCTATATGGCATGGACTGTCTGCTATTGGGAAGACATTGAGGAATAACCTGCCATTTTATGTAATTTAATCTAAGGATGAAGCGATTGTGTTGATCTTAACCGATCTACAAAGTTAAGCAACGTCGGGCGCGATCGGTAGATGGATGGGTGACCGCTAGTGACAAAATTTCCTGCGCGTTTCCGTGCTTCGGAAGGCACATTGAGCTTTCGGAGGGTACATTGAGCTGTCGGTCCCGGTTGTTATTATTGGATAGCATTCGTTAAACCTTGTCGGAGACCTTATGGGCGGTTTGAAAACATTCGACACGGGTTGGCCACTAACCCGTATCCCCTCCACCGAACACGCATTTTAGCCGCGTGGTGGAGTACGTATCAAGTCTCTCTCAGTTGTGGGAGAAGACCCGCGGCCAGCAGTGGTACTTACTAAATAAATACTACTATAGTAATCTACCATACCATACTAGATTTGAGGTAGGTTCTGAAAAAGGAAATTACTCATGTCATAGTTCAATATAATATGGCATGGGCCTACTTGAAGAAAATTGGGAAATGGCCTGGCATTTTCTATAAATAAATCTGATGACAAGATAGACGAGATATTTGATGGAAAATAGTCATCACCACCTATGGACATTTGCACCACCAGACCGAGACTTCTGTTCGCTTCTTTTTAAAGAGGTCCGGGAATAGGTATCTAAGGAAGTTGGTTATTCCAGTACTTTGGTAGGTACTCAATGTTGCTCCAAAGCGGACCAATAAGTATCGATGTAATATGTCTAAGGAGACGTTCTTATGTCTCCAGACGAGGTCTTTGACCAACCACAAGTAGGTACCTATGATTCAAATCCAATCTGGTTTTAATTTTTTTTTGGACTACGCCCGTAACATTACATAAAAAATAATTTATGGTGAAACCTCCCAAAATCCACCATGACCAACAATTCCCAAACTTTCTTTATAATAACAGATTAACATCATCCCTGTCTTAATAAAGGTTAATGCATCAATGATACTTTGTTCTAGCGGATCGTATCGACGACCTCGATACTGTGATCACTCGAATTTTATTATGGAAAGGTCAACTACATTAGTGAGTGGCCACTGAAACTATGGACTTAGGTCGATGTAACAAATCAACAATATTTGCACCGCAAAACATTTTGTTATTTTTGCCTTATAACAGTGTGCAGCGCTGCTGTGTTCTGATTTGAAGGGCGTGGTAAGAGAGACATACTTATCCGTGACATTCCAATTAGTTCCTCAAAGGTAGTAGCAATGCATCACAGATGCGTAATAAATACAATCCCAGCAATTTTGTTTTTTATAACATAGAAGTATCAATAAGCAAGCAATCCACTTAATGTTACCTAAGAGGCTACTACAGCCTATATAAATTTATAAAATGATTCCCAGATAAGATTAGAATTTTAGCTTAAGTTGGCCACACTTGCTTTGTTACTCAGATAGCTGTTAAATAAGTTGAAACGCCTCAGATAAGTATGACTCTCTTCAGACCAAAATACAACTTAAAACTGGACGGTGGTGCCACCCAATTGAACCCAAAACGGTTCCTACGCCTTCACCTTACCTTAATACTTAAAGATACTTATTTAAGTATCTTTATACTTAAAGATACTTAAAGATACTTATTTAAGTAGTTTAACTCAAACTAAGTATTTACTTAGTTTGAGTTAAACTTACTAACAGAAAAATGCATCCAAGACCCTACTCACCGTGGTCTCTTACGCAAGACACTCATAGAACAATAGGGCTTAATATCAGCGAACGCGGCTGTAGGTGTGTGGTTTACGACAATATATTATATTCATACAGTTACATGTATAATGTTACATGTATCATGTTACATGTGACATGTAACATGCACATGTGGGATGTGCAGGTGGAACGGGACTTATGGTTTTTGGGATTTTGTACGTGTATTCGATTTTTATTTCTTTCTTAATATTGTTTTATATTTTGTATTTTCTAGAGTTTTAAATATAATTTTAAAATGATATTTACTTTTTTACCGGGACTCCTGTAACTTGATATTTGTGGTTATATTAAAGTTACTATGTATTAAGTTCATTTCACGAGTGTTATCTTGTCATTACTATATCATTTAAAATCGAATATAGATTAATACGCAATTTCTAATTAAACTTGAAATAATTAGTTATTACCTTGATTCAATGAACATTAATACGATTTGGAATATTACTTCAGTATATAAATTAATCGAATACGCATTTGATAACTATCAAAAGTACCTGGGTTCGAATCCTACTTAGCGAATACATCAAATTAAGACTTCATTCCATTTATATATCACAGGTAAACACTGCTTTAAGAGCTACGTTTTTCCAATTCCGTTGCGGAACTCCAAAAGCAGTTTTTCGAAGGTTTAAGATTCGCTACGTGCTCAGCATGCTTGTTAGGCTGTAAAGTGGAAGTTCCTAGGAACAGGTACGGTTAAAATATTTTCTAGCCAAACGTTTTCGGAAAAAGTTGGTCTAGATCTATCTCGACGTTTTTGGAAAAATATTGGGATTTTATTCGTATTTTTGGTTTATTGCTACAATATTATAGACTTTATTGTCTTTTTTTCTTTCTTTAATTGTATTGGTTTGGTGATTTTTTTTAAATGTAAGTAGCGAAGTATGTAAGTATACAGTCTTTACGTATATACAGTCTTTCTTTTTCCCATCCATTGGAATACTAAAATAAGTAGGTATCTCATTGCTTCACAGAAGAAAGAAAATAAAAAAAAAACAACACAAAAGTTATTAAACGCCGTTCTAAGGCCTTCAAAGTAAGAAGAATTATATCACATGAATTGAGATTAATGAAAAAAATGTGATATATCAGCCATATCCTGGCCAATGATGACGCGCGTGGTGGTGCGGTCACTATACCTGTCACGCAGTGGGTTCTGGGTTCGATTCCCGGCCAGACAGATATCTAAATCATTAAGACTTGTGTTCCGGGTCTCGACGTTTGTGTATTTGTCTTGGATGTTCCAGTACCCATGACATAGGAGAAAATACTACTATAGGGCTATGAATGTAGAAAGTGTTAAAAAAAACAGAGATTCATTATATGTAGATGTTTAAAAGTAGTAATTTGCAGGTAAGCCATAAAATAAACGCTCAAAACTCATTTGCCATAAAAATTCATAGGAAAATCTTCCTTAATTTTATTAGCTCTTCAAGCATTGCCACTTCAGACTGCTATTTCTCAAAGATGTCTGTATTTTTGTTTTAAAAATTCTATAACGCTAATACGATAATAATGAGGTATTCTTAATAATCCAGAAAATTCTAAAGTAACACGTTTTCCTTATATCCTGTTATCAAAAAATACCTGCGACTTATGACTAACCATAGTTTACAGAAACAGCACTTAACACAATGCAAATAATGACTGTATGTAAGTCATACGTGGTCTGAATATGTAGGTAACCGCAAAAGGTATGACTAAGTAAGAATACAAACATATTTTGATTTGTTTAGTGACTCAAGACAATTTTAGAAATGATTGTATAAGCGATTTTAGGGAAAGAATGTGGTGATTTAGAAATAAAGATTAAGTCTCAGTGTTAGTAATGCAGTTATAATTTTATATTAGGTAAAATGTGCGTTGTGTTGCTACCCCTGAAGACTAAATTAGAACTAAAGAAGAAGGAACGCTTCGGATGTCTAGGAAGATTAAGGTAAGAGTTACGCACCTAAGGGTACCACATTCTTCAATACAAACGCATCAGCTCTTAACAGCGCTGTTATAAGACAGAAACAATGTAGCAAAGTCACAAGAAGTCGAATTACAAAGAGTTCTTCCACCTTAAGTTGTTTTGTTCATGTTGTACGTTCTATTTCGCCAACTACTAAACAGAATATTCAAAACCAAAACCATGCACGAGAGAGCAAGGACTGCATTATGTGATACAATAAAAATGAAAAAACAATATTGCAAAACTATGCAACAATACCACAATAAAAAGCAGCTGAACATAATACAAGGATTATTTTTTGCAAATTACAACAATACAAAAACAGCTCATTAGACTTAGCGCTCAAAATGTCAGAACACGGAAAAAATACATTGTTTTGTTTTATTTTTCAATTTATCACAATAGTATAATGTGAGAATGTTATCATTGTGAGAATGTTATCATTATGAGAATGTTATCATTATGACTTGGTTGACCGTTATCATTATTTCCATGCTATGCTAGGATAATAAAAACTGGTATTTGTAATCTGCTGGAAAAAATAAAATCCTACCGCAGTCAGTTCAAACGGAATGAAATATTATAACAGAGTAGGAATTAATTTTTTTCTGCAATAATACGCTGCAACTAAATGCGCAATTTTCCTGACGGTAAGTGGCCACTGCGGCCGAAAGCCCTAACTAGATATTCATCTCAAATAAATAAAATAGATTACTCACCGCCTTGTATTTGATTGAAGCCAAAAAACTACGCTACTTTCATGTATTTATACGCACACACACAAAACTAGCGTGGTTTCTTGTCAGTTCCTT